>CAUYQU010097672.1:0-26327 GCA_963574635.1 Cheracebus regulus | reverse complement strand
TGTTCAAGTCTTGCTTATTCAGCCCTCCAGACCCCGCTTTCTGTCTACCTTTTCTTCCGCGCACTCCCCTATTCAGGTTAGGACCCTCTTGCTGGCCAAGAGTCCCCGGCAGACGTGCCGGCTACTCGGGAGCCAAGAATGAACTTCAGTGGGCTCTAGCCATGGACAGATAACTCCTGCTCTCTTCAACCCAACTGAAGTACATGTAGTACTCACGCTGTGGGCTTAGGAAAGAATCTGGTACTCAGAGACTTGATTCCTCTGCTGGGCCCTCAAATCCACAGTGGACCACAGTTCTGACAGATATTTTTGAGTCACTAATTCCATGAAAATTAATTGAGTACTCCCATGTGCTATACAATTAAACTAGCACAAAGATGAATAAAATAGCCAGAGATGGGGCCAGACACAGTGGCTCACGCCTATAATCTTAGCACTCTGGAGCCTGAGGTGGGCAGATCACGAGGTCAGGAGTTTGAGACAAGCCTGGCCAATATGGTGAAACCTCATTTCTACTAAAAATACAAAAATCAGCTGGGCGTGGTGGCACACATCTGTAGTCCCAGCTACTCAGGAGGCTAAGGCAGAAGAATCACTTGAACCTGGGAGGCGGAGGTTGCAGTGAGCTGAGATCACGCCACTGCACTCCAGCCTGGGCAACAGAGCGAGACTCTGTCTCAAAAAAAAGAAAAAAGTCAGAGAAGACTAAGAGAGGAGGACCTTACAAATCTAGTGTTCTTGGCTGCTGCTGTTATCTAGAGCCTTTTAATCATGCATCTTTTCTCTTCCTTGCCCTGAACACTAGAAGGCCTGTCATGAATCTATTGCCTCTTTCTTGCTACCTACCAGGCTCAGAGCTCAAACTTCGAAGGAGAACTGCAGCAAGAGTGCTGCAGTAACTGAAGAAGGTGCCCAAGTAGTCCGTCTGCCTGCTGCCTGCTGGGGTCTGTTTGCCCAGGTTCTTCTGGAGAAGCTGAGTCTGGATCTGCACAGGGTGGGCCTCTGCTTCTGAAGCTCTCTGGGCGGCCTGTTCCACCAGGGAAGAGAGTGGAGGAGTCCTGGGCTCTGAAAGGAGGATGGCAGGAGAAAGGACACAGGCTTCAGTCTGTGCGTTCAGCTTTGGGTCAATTTCTGATTGGATATGTGAACTGGGCCTACTCTACACTGCCTGGGGCATTTGACAGCTGCCTGGGCACTATACTTACAAGGCAAATATAAATTTGTAAGTCAGTCACTTAGCCAGGAAGAGCTTTAAGTCTGGAGTGTATAAAATTACTATGGGGTGTATAATTCTATTTTTACCCTTGTTTCTAGGGTGGAACAGCTTTATGAAGAACACAGCCATCTTTTAGGGAAGGGTTCATCAATATTTACTGAGCACCTGCTGGCTGTATTTCTCATTCATCGTGAGAAAAATGTGTCAGCTAATGGAGTGTTCACCATACTTGAGAGGTGGGAAAACAGGTGAAGTGAAGTTATGAGACACTGAGACATGAGCTGGCTAACTAAAGTGCTGATAGAGCCCAGGTCTGGGGTCCCAAGCTTCTGTGCCAAAGTGCTTTGTCACTCTCAGCTGTTTCCTCTCCCCAGTTCAGCTCTTATCTGTTCCTGAGCAGACAGCCGTGTACCTGGCAGCTCTAGTGCCTCTCTCAGTGACTGAAGGACCTGATCTAGCTGCTGGGAGAGGGCGGTGTGGCTGGAAACACAGTCCTCAGTTAGGCTGGGCCAGCACATCTGAAGCAGTTCAGTGATGCTGCACCGTAGAGGGCCTCCTCCCTTTTCTTCCACATTCTCTATGAAAAGCAAACGAGAAAGAAAAAGTGAAGTCTGCTGCTGACCTAATGTTCCAACCCCAGAAGAAAAGAGAAAAAAGCAATTCACCTGATTTAGTTTGACCGGCTGACGTAAGCAAGTAATTGAGAACCTTACTGATTTGCTGAAGAACAACTGGAAAACCTCGAATGCCATCGGCAATTAGGAGTACGTGGTCTATCCGTCGACCTGGAAATAGATGAAAAAAGAGGGAATGCAAAAAAAAAAAAAAAAAAAAGACATTGAGGTATTTTCAGAGATTTACACACAGTCCTGTATGTACCTGGGGAATTTTATCCTCTCCAATATTACGGAGGAAATATATGCAGTGCCATTTTGGGTGACAACCAGTATACTTGGCTCATTTCATGCCTGAGATTCTAGGACTGCCTCTGGCAAGATGCCTCAGCTGTCAACAACATCAGCAGATTCAGACTCTCCAGCACTCCTATGGAATTGTTGTCCCAAGCCAGATGGATTTGCCATGGTACTGCCCTCAGCTGTGAACGTGAGTGGGGATCTTATCTGTCTTCTTTAATTGCTTTAAGTGGTATCTTGACATTCCAACTAGACTATAAGCAATTTATAAACACGGATCATGCTTTATATCTCTCCTATACTCCCATATACTTGGGATAATCTGGAAATACAGTGGTCAGTAAATTAATTCCTAAATCAGTGTACTGAAGAGATATTGCACTCTCAGTTTGTTGCAGTACTGTTCACAATAGCCAAGATTTGGAAGCAATCTAAATGTTCATCAACAGATGAATGGATAAAGAAAGTGTGGTACCTATACACAATGGAGTACTATTCAGCCATAAAAAAGAACGAGATACAATCATTAGCAACGACATAGATAGAACTGAAGATCATTGTGTTAAGTGAAATAAGCCAAGCACAGAAGGACAAACATCTTATGTTCTCACTTATGTGTGGGATCCAAAACTCAAAACAATTGAATTAATGGGGATAGAGAATAGAAGGATGGTTACCAGAGGCTGGGAAGGTAGTAAGGGGTTGGAAGAGATGGAGATGGTTGATGGGTATAAAAAATAGTTAGAGGCCAGGTGTGGTGGCTCACACCTGTAACCCCAGCACTTTGGGAGGCCAAGATGGGTGGGTGGTAAAACCCCATCTCTACTAAAAATATAAAAATTAGCTGGGCGTGGTGGCACGTGACTGTCGTTCTAGCTATTAGGGAGGCTGAGACAGGAGAATCACCTGAACCCGGGAGGCAGAAGCTGCAGTAAGCTGAGATCGTGCCACTGCACTCCAGTCTGGGTGACAGAGCGAGACTCTGTCTCAAAAAAAAAAAAAAAAAGAAACAATGAATAAGGCCTAGTATTTAATATGACAACATGGGGACTATAGTGAATAATTCAATTGCACAATTAAAAATAGCTGAAAGGTATAACTAGCTTGTTTGTAACACAAAGGATAAATGCTTGAGTGGATGGATACCTAGTTTTCCATGATGTGACTTCATTGCATGTCTATACCAAAAAAATCTCAAATACCACATAAATATATACACCAAATATACACTCACACAAATTAAAAAAACAAGAATTCCTTATTGATTGACCTGAAACTGTTACAGTGATTAAGAGCTTGAAAAATATTTTATTTTAGGATATAGGTATTAGATGAGGGGAAAGGCAGATCATTGGACAAAAACAGCATTGTATAACCCACTGTATACTTCCTTTGAAGGACTGTGTAAACATTAAAGGACATTTTAACCGACAGCTCAGAGGTGATTTGGAGGGGTGCATAGAAGAGTTAGGCTTGATGCTGCTATCCTTAGAACATCTGCTTGCAAGGTTGGCCCTTGGCTGACACTGCGGACTTAACTGGTGAGAAGTTTCCTATGCTGATATAAAACTTTCCCTAAGTGACAGTAGCTCAAAGGGCCTAAAAACTTTGTACAATGTGGTTTATGCTGAGCACCTGCTTTCCTTTTGGGAATCTGGAATTTGCTACATGCTAAGCAGAGGGTGTTTTTGTCACCAGTCCTCAAAGAAAATACTTGGGGCCTTGGGTCTCTAATGAGCTTCCCTATAGACAACACCTTGCAACTGCTGGCACAACTCATTGCTTGAGGAATAAGCATGTCCTGTGTGACTCCACAGGGAGAGGACTCTCGGAAGCTTGGACCTGGTTTCCTCTAGATTTTATCCTATGAGACTTTTTACTTTGCTGATTTCTCTTGTATCCATTTGCTAAAATAAATCTTAGCTCTATGACTATATCTGATTGGATGTGAAGAAATTTCATAATCCATTCACCATATGTTTCCTCCAATAACTGCTTTCTTCTTGGACAATTTATCAAGACTCTACAGCACACTCACCTCGCCTTTCAAGGCTACTATTCAAACGCCGTTCGGCTGTCTCCAAAAGCTGCTTGCAGGTTTTCCAGAGCTGGCACTGAGAGCAAGCTAGGTCAAACGCAGCCATGGCAGGGGGACTGAGGTCTTCCAGAACCTCTCTCAGGGGAGCAGTGGGCTCCATCTGAGCCGTGTTTATCCAAAAGTCCTCCTGGAGTGTGGGGATGGGCTCTCCAGAGGTGCTGAGCAGCTTGTCGGTCACATCAGAGATAGAGTAAAACACCATTCCTGGCCACCCAGCAGTGAAACAAAAAGCAAGGGGTTAAAAGGATTCTCACTACAACTTTTATTAGGCAAAGTAGTTATTTAAAAAATGTTTGAGGTTCATCTGCACAGGGTATCTTCTATGTATATTAGTACTGTCATTACAGCCCATGCTTGTAGCTTCAAAACAGTAGCATGAAAGACCAAGAGAAACTCAAAGAGTGGTCCAGATGAGGGAGGGCTTCTTCCAAATGGGGTCTCAAAGAAGGTTCAGAAAGAATGAGGTAGATCTGTGTGTGCTAATCAGAAAAGACCTCTAGAACACATTGCTAAAAAGCAAGGTAGACTGTAGTATTGTCCTAGGAGCCTATTTATATTAAAAACAAAGGATGTGTATATGTTCTTGTGAACAGGCAAAGAAAATTTCTGGGATAATATATAGGGAGCAATATGTGATGGTGCCTTGGTATGCAGAGCCTAGGTCAGTAAGAGTTGTGAAAATGTGAAACATGATTCCAGCTTCAAGAAATAATGAAAGGATGGGCTCTTTTGCAGTGCATCCAAGGTTGGGAAATTGAGACCTGTGAATTCTAGGGCTTACATTTTAATATCCAACTTCACTTTATAGAACAGTAAAATAATATGCTTTATCCCTGAATAATTACGTGGGAAGGAAATAAACTCCTAACCATTTCCTGAAGCCAGAGACAGTGGCCATCAAAACACAGGTTAAAAATAGCATTCATAGGCCTCAGTTTATATCACATAGGATAAGCTTCATGCAGTAGGTCGAGTGGTGGTGTGTGAACGGCCTGGACAGAGAAGTTGGGTGCAGCTGGAAAACTGGATGTATCAAGTTTGCTGTTTTGCAAGGCAGGTGTCCTGTATTGAATTTCGACTCACTCTCATGAGCAGCCTAGGATTCTGGTGGTTTCTCCCCTTTTCCTCACTTTCCCGGCCACCTCATCATTTATGGTGTTAACAGGGAAGACTGACCTGCTGCCGCAGCACTGCCAATGGCCTGTAGAGTTGAGCGGCCACTGCCAGTTCTCCGAATGGTGTTGCTACCCCCATCTGAGTTCTGGTTTTCAATCTTGTGCTCTACTTGGGCCAGCTCTTGGATCACTTCCTGGTAGCGCTCCATGAACATCAGTTCCCCTGAACTGGGTGAGGACTTCAGGTTGAATGTGAACAGCACCTGTCATGGGAGAGGGAGAGTGTGGGCACTGGTGGTCCCATTGATTTAGGGAATGTCAATAGATAGGAGATCTTGCCAACCATTAGACTGTGGCCCTAAGATGTCTTTGTGCTTTGTAGAGTCAGAAGAGCACTGAATGTCAGAAGAGCAGGTAACTATAAAAAATAATTCATAAAAGAAAACCACCAAAGCCTCAGTAGAAAATAGGCAAAAGCTGTGGACAATTTCAGAAAAAATATATATGACTAACATATAAATGAGAAAACATTTTTTCCCTTATCAGCAATCTAGGAATTTAAGTAACAATACCATTTGGCATGTAGCACAATAACAAAGTCCAAAAATAAATCCTTAGGAGCTGGTGTAACATTAAGTGTCACAACTTTTTTGAAAAGCAGTTTGGCAATCTATAAAGCTTTCAAAATGTTTCTATCTTTTATCTCAGTAATTTTTATGAGGAACTTTCTTAAGAAAATAATTCAAAAAGCTTAATGCTTAAACGTAATCACCTTGGCACTACATATTACAACTATTACAAGGTTAAAAATTATCTAAATCTTGAGCAACAGGGAAATGATTAAATGCATCTACTTGATTAGACTATCGTAAGGTCACTAAAATCAAGGTTAAAAGACAAATGCTCATATCATAATATAAAAATGCATGATATAAAGTTTTAGATTTGATATAATTCCAGCTATATAAAAGTCATATATATTTTGGAGAAATATTGGCCAAAAAAATTTTTAATATTGGTTGTTTCATACTATAGGGTTAAAAATAATTTTATTTTCTTGTTAATACTTTCTGTTATTTTCTTATATGTACAACTTATTCTGTCTGTATTCAGGTCAAAAAATAAAGTTTTCATTAAAAAAAAAAAAAAAAGACCAAGGCCCAAGGAAAAAGGAAGTAGAGGACATTTAGGGGTAAAATATCATGGGACTCCTAGTTAAATTCCTCTGGATTTGAGCATTAGAAAGGCTGGGGAGGGGGCGGCCATGGTGGCTCATGCCTGTAATCCCAGCACTTCGGGAGGCCGAGGCGGGCAGATTACTTGAGGTCAGGAATTCAAAACCAGCCTGGGCAACATGGTGAAAACTCGTCTCTACTAAAAGCATAAAATTTAGCCAGGGATGGTGGTGTGCATCTGTAATCCCAGCTACTTAGGAGGCTGAGACAGGAGAATCGCTTGATCCCAGGAGGCCAAGGTTGCAGTCAGCTGAGATAGAGCCACCGCACTCCAGCCTGGGTGATGAGTGACGAGTAAGACTCTGCCTCAAAAAAAAAAAAAGAAAAAAAAGAAAGGCTGGTGCTGGGGAGGGTCCTGTCCCCCTTCAAGGATCATAATGATCATTACCATTAAGTATAAGATCTAAAATGATCAGAGAAGGTTAAGTAAAAATTGTCCTATCACCTAGAGTTCCCTGGATTTATTCCTCAACAACTGAACTCAGGTGAAAGAACTATGCTGACCTACATATTAAGTAGCTAAACTACCAAATACTTT
Organism: Cheracebus regulus; assembly: GCA_963574635.1. Classification (NCBI taxonomy): domain Eukaryota; kingdom Metazoa; phylum Chordata; class Mammalia; order Primates; family Pitheciidae; genus Cheracebus; species Cheracebus regulus. Next base: position 19,211 of record CAUYQU010097672.1, on the reverse strand, counting down.
ACTAACAATAAAAGTAACATTAATATACCAAGAGAGTTTTAAAAATTAGAAGAGTAGTGTTTTATGCTATTAAGTTTAATCAACAGTAGAGGATTTTTTTATATTCCTCACAATTAGAACATAATCCTCTTAATGTTCCTATGAGGTAGAAAAAGTAGTTATTACATTTAACTCCAATTTTCAAATGAGGATATCAAAGCTCAGAGAGGTTCAGAGTCTTTCTGACTACCACTCCTGTGCTATTTTCTCTCTACAATACAAATATTCTAGTCTGTTAATTGAACTGGCCTTTTATTTATTATTGAGGCTGGGCGCAGTGGTTCATGCCTGTAATCCTAGCACTTTGGGAGTCTGAGGTGGGTGGATCACCTGAGGTCAGGAGTTCGAGACCAGCCTGACCAAAATAGTGAAACCTCATCCCTGCTAAAAATACAAAAATTAGCCGGACATGGTAGCGAATGCCTGTAATCCCAGCTACTTGGGAGGCTAAGGCAGGAGAATCGGTTGAACCTGGGAGAGGGAGGCTGCAGTGAGCTGAGATCATGCCATTGTACTCCAGCAGACTGGGCGACAAGAGCAAAACTTGGTCCAACCTCCCCACCAAAAAAGAAAAGGAAATTGTCTGTATTATAATTTTTAACTAGATAAAAACATGGGCTGGGTGTGGTGGCTCATGCCTGTAATGCTAGCACTTTGGGAGGCTGAGGCAGGTAGATCACTTGAGGTCAGGAGTTCGAGACCAGCCTGGCCAACATGGTAAAACCCTGTTTCCACTAAAAATACAAAAATTAGCCTGGTGCTGTGGTGGTGCCTGTAATCATAGCTACTCGGGCGGCTTAAGCAGGAGAATCATTTGAACCTGGGAGGTGGAGGTTGCAGTGAGTAGAAATCATGCCACTGCACTCCAGCCTGGGCAACAGAGCAAGACTCTATCTCAAACAACTCCAAAAAAACACCCCCTGTATATGTTCAAAGAAGGAGTCAAGCAGATAAACAAAAGTTTCTATGTTTTTAAGTGGTGGGAGTATGCCTGAATATTTTTTTTTTACCTTTTTAAAACACTGCTTATGTTAAGAACCACAAACAATTCAGTATATTTCAATCCGCCCTGCTGAAGCCTGGGCCTGGGCATATGGAAACTCCTTCCTGCTTCTGCTCGATGTGGACCCCGAGTGCTCCCAGGTGGCCCTGGTTGCACATTCTCCAAGCCTTACCTGATGCTAAGTCAGTTAGGGACTGGCAAGGTATGACCTAGGCTCCCCTCACCTGACGGGCTTCTGTGAAGTTCCCCCGAAGGATGCAGGATGCCAGCAGTGACTCAGGTGGGGAGAACATCATGGGGATGAGTGAACTTTGAGGATGGGGGTGCAATCTGCTGTCCAGCTCATTCTGCCCAGACACGGCGCTCAGACTTCCCTCTGTTGGGACACATGAATGTGTGGGGCCAGAGAAGCAAGAGGAATTGAGGAAATGCTATATTGCTGCCATCTCCCACCAAACTTTTATCTCCTCAATGTCCTTCTGTAAAAGGTCTGTAAATAGGTCTTAATTTTTCCTCAAATGAAGGGCAAACCTATGCTATTATCTTTGAATATAAGATGTAAATGCCAATTACCTTCCTTGGGTATTTACCTCTATTTATCTCCGCTGCTGGATAACTAAATTGAGAATGAAACAGTCCTTTCCCTTCTCCCAGCTAAAATCTGGCCATCTGCCAACCTTGAACAACTTTGACTGTTTAATCCTGGCTTTACACCATGGTATATGGTAACTCACTATCAGGGCAAAGCTGCTTGAAATTGGCAGCTGGTGGAAATCTGCATACCTGATGTACTTGTGCTCAGCTCACTACTTGTACTTTCCAGAGATGGGTTGGAACCTTTGTCTCGGCCATCTACAGGTATTGAGAAGAAAAGAGAAGTCAATCATCAGCTTCTTATAGAGTGGGAAGTGTGAAGTTGGCTTGAAAGCCAAGATCTGGGTAGTTAGAGACAGAGGACAATGATTACTATGACACCTGCTGCTTTTTCTACAGCAAAACACAAACTCCTACAAACCGAAGGCAAAGGGTGGGCTTAATATGGCAACAGGGTTCACTTGGGTAGTAGCCTATACCAGTGGTTCCCAACCTGTGGGTCTCAAAGCCACAGGAACTTTCAAGTTATTTTTAAGGGTCAGTGATCGGCACCTGCTCAGTAAGCACTGGCAGTATTCTGAAAAAATAAAAGCACAACAGTTATAACCAGGAAGTAGTAGGGACATAATATTTCCTGACATAGAAAAAGGTGTCCTCATACTTGAACAAGTAGACAACTGGCTGGGTGTGGTGGCTTACACCCACCTGTAATCCCAGCACTTTGGGAGGCTGTTGCAGCAAGATAGCTTAAGGCCAGGAGTTTGAGACCAACCTGGGTAACACTGCAAGACCCTGTCTATACAAAAAATTAAAAACAAACTAGTTGGGCAAGGTGGCATGCACCTGCAGTTCCAGCTGCTCAGGAGGCTGAGGCAGGAAGGATTGTTTGAGCCCAGGGTTCAAGGTTACAGTGAGCTATGATCATGCCATTGCACCTCACCCTGAGCGACAGAGCAATACCCTCTCTATTAAAAAAAAATGTAGGAAACCAAAGTCTAAGACCTGGCTGGCTGAAGGCCATAATATTAAAAGTCTCAGAGAAAAAGCTTCTCTTCTCAACACCACGTTTTCTAACGTGCTAGAGGTTTCTAACAGAGGCTCACTATTCCTTAGCATGGTCATTTGAGGGGATGTCTCAGCCTTATACAAGGGAGTCCCCTCAGTTCACTGTTTGGGCTGCCCTTTAGAAGGAACAGCTGTAGGAAAGATATGGTGGGTTATGCATTCTTGGGCTGAAGAGGTCAAGTGGATGCAAATTCTGCCTTCTGACCCAAACTGATCAATGTAGCAGCTTAAGGGACTTAGCAACTCAACTTTGAAGGCTTCTCTCATGGCATCCTCCACCCTACCCAGTATGCTCACCTTTCATGTTGCCACTTAGCTAGAGCCCACTCATTCTCTGTAGCTTGGTTCAACAGTCAACTCCTTCATGGAACCTGTTGCCCTGACATCTGCAGGTTGATATCCTCTTTTAAGATATGTCTTCTGTTTTCAGGCAGAGTCTCAGGTCACTTTAAACTTTTCATGTTTACTGTCTAAGCAGGTACATTACAAATTGTTTGAAGTTAAAGGCCCAGTTTGTGCCTGATTTACCTCCCTCAAGATATGTAGTATTGTTTGGCCCACAGGAAATCCTCATGAATTTCTTTTAATTTTTAAAAGATCAACACCAAAAACCATAACAAAAACTTGATTCTCTAAAAATTTAGTACTCCTGCATAATGTGTCTGTATTAAACTTCTAAAAGAAAAGTCCATAAGTAGAACAAAAAGACAAAATAGAGAAAAAATCATAGCACATGATGATAAACTATTTTCCTTAATGTATAAAGAGCTTTCTACAATTCAACAAGAGATTCGTAAAAGAAAAATGGACCTTAGACACTAGCCAGTTTACAGAAAAATATAAATAACCAATAAATATATGAAAAGACATTCAATCTCAAACTAAAAAAAAAAATATTACTAAAGCAAGGAAACATTATTATTTTATCAACCATATTGGTGAAGTTTTTAAAAAATCTAATACAACTGACTGATGGGAGTATGTGCAAATAGGCAATCACATACAGCTTGCAGAACTATAAATCATAGGATGGAGAGAAGGATGGAGAGAGGGTGGTTAATGAATACAAAATCAGAGCTAGATAGGGATCAGTTCTGCTGTTCTGTAGCACTGCAGGATGAATATGGTTAACTATAATCTATTATATACTCTCAAAAAGCTAGAAAAAATGATTTTTTTTTTTGAAATGGACTCTCACTCTGTCACCCCTACTGGAATACAGTGGCATGATCTCGGCTCACTGCAACCTCTGCCTCATAGGTTCAAGAGATTCTCCCGCCTCAGCCTCCTGAGCTGGGCATCCGCCACCACACCCAGGTAACTTTTGTATATTTAGTTGAGACAGAGATTCAGTATGTTGGCCAGGCTGGTCTTGAACTCCTTACCCAAGTGATCCATCTGCCTCGGCCTCCCAGAATGCTGAGATTACAGGTGTGAGCCACCGTGCCTGGCCGAAGAAAGGGTTTTGAATGTTCACAACAGAAGGAAATGACAAACGTTTGAGGCGATGGATATGATATTACTCCAATTTGGTCATTACATATTTTATAAACATATTGAAATATCACTGTGTATCCCATAAATATGTTAATTATTATATGCCAACTAAAAATAAAAGGGAGGCTGCACACAGTGGCCCATGCCTGTAATTCCAGCACTTTGGGAAGCCGAGGCGGGTGGATCACTTGAGGTCAGGAGTTCAAGATCAGCTTGGCCAACATGGCAAAACCCCATCTCTACTAAAAATACAAACATAAGCTGGGCATGGTGGTGTGCACCTGTAATCCCAGCTACTCAGGAGGCTGAGGCACGAGAATTGCTTGAACCCAGGAGGCAGAGGTTGTAGTAAGCTGAGATCATGCCACCGCACTCCAGCCTGGGCAACAGAGTGAGAAGACATCTTTAAAAAAAAAGAAAAGAAAAAATAAAAGGGAAAAAATAGTAAGACCTACTTCATAGTATTGTGAGGATAAAATAAGTTAGCAATTATAAGGAATGTAGAGCAGCATCTGGCATATAATGACTACTTAATATTAACTCTTATAGAAAAAAAGAAATATATATTGGTTTACCTTATTTTTAAGGCAACTGGGTAATATCTATCTGTATTTTATGTCCACATACCTCTGACCTAGTAATTCTGCTGCCAGGAGCTTATGCACAGACATGTACAAGGTTGTTTACTACAGCACTGTTTATAATAGTAAAAAACTTAAACGTCCATCAACAGCGTGTTTTTGACAATGGAACACCAAGCAGTATTTAAAATGGCAAGTGAAAAAAGTTCTCAATTTACAGTATAATACATCAGCATACGTAAAAGGATATAAATGAAAAAATCAAGTTGCAGTTCTCAATATAAACGTGTATATATAAAAGGATATACATGTTTGTATTGTATGTAAAATTTCTGGAAGGATACATAGGAAACTATTAATAATGGTTACCTTGGGGGAGTGGGAATAGGATAATTACAACACTTTTGTTGTCTTTGACCACGTGCTGTTTCTTAAAGAGTATTAGACAAGTAACAATACAACACTTGGCTAGTGCATGGGAACGAGCTCTTCAGATTACCTGCCTGGCTCCTTCTTGTCCGACGACCCCGGCGGAGACTGGGGTGCTGTGGGGCAGGCCGGTATCTTCGGGAAGGTTGCTCCTCTGAAAGAGCAAACCCAATGGGACATACAGGAGAATGATCAACTTTGATTTGGCCCCCTCTTGGCGTAACAGGTAGGGGAAGATTTACACTGGGCTCTGAGACATGGAGCACACCCCAGTGTTCTGACACTGGTTGCCACAGTGATGATATGCCCTGAGTTATGGGGCGACTCCCATGTACTCCTAGCTCTCTCCCACATTCCTGGGATCTTTCTCCCTCCCCACCTTCTGGTCCCACCAGTTCATCCTCCTCTTACCTGAACGATGGTTGCTTGTCACCACCTTGTATCTCCACTGGGCCTCAGAGAGAACTTTGGAAAGTCGATGCAGGCGGCTCTGCAGTCCATCTCTGCTTCCTGAGCAGCTCTGACTTTCTTGCTTTGGCTTCTCAGGGAGGTTGCGGCTGCTGATCTCATCCAGTTGTTCTTGGAGAAGCCTGAGGAAGGCCCCTATTGCAAATTCATCAGCCAGAAATCCACTGATACCACTAGCAAAGTGCTTTAAGTCCAAAAAGCTGTGCCTATGAGGCCCTGGGAAACTGTCTTTTGGCTCTGCCTTCAAACGGCTTGGCATGGTATAAGCAAGGCTCTTTGGGACTCCCAGGGAACCCCGTTCTGACTTCCTTTCGGGATGTGCTATGTGCTGAGGGCTCTCTAATGGGGACCTCAAACTTGAGGGGCTCTTCCCCTCAATGTCATCATCTTCAGCATAGTCCTCAGGCAAGTGAGGCTCTGGGTGAAGATCAGCAGAGGTGATGAGAAGCAATGAGAAGATATTTTCTAGAAGCTCCAGGCACAAAGAGTCAGGAATACTGCACAGATACTGTTGACACTTGGCCAGGTAAGTTGAGAAGAGATTTGCAGCACCTACACAAACATGTACAAGAGAAGAGGCCAGAGAAAAAGAAGACAGAGAATGCAAACATTAGAAACATTACCTCCCAGAGTTAAATATTCTCACAACTTTAGCTCATTTACTTATCTAATTATAAAAAAACTGAGGTAACAGTGAGAAGAATAAGAGAGACTTCTTAGGACATCTCTTCATGATTTGCAGAAAGATTTTGCTATACTAAAAGTACAGCTGGCCAGGCTTGGTAGCTCATGCCTGTAATCCCAGTGCTTAGGGAGGGCAAGGCAGGTGGATCTCTTGAGCTCAGGAGTTTGAGACCAAGCCTGGCCAACATGGTGAAACCCTGTCTGTACTAAAATACAAAAATCAGCTGGGCATGGTAGCAGGTGCCTGTAATCCCAGCTACTTGGAAGGCTGAGACAGGAGAATCGCTTGAACGCAGAAGGCCGAGGTTGCAGTGAGCTGAGATCAGGCCACTGCACTCTAGCCTGGGTGACAGAGTGAGACTCTGTCTCAAAGAAAAAAAAAAGTACAGCTTACAGAAAACTCATTATTTTGTATCTGCTTTGTAAATATCACATTGTTCCTCATCCCTGATAAGGACTCTATATTTCACTTCCAGGAATGAAGGTAGCAGGCAGACCCTTTACTCTTCAATTCTATTTCCACTAATTTTTACACTAAAGATGATCATGGCTACGCAGCTCTCTTAAGAAATCCTCAGTAGGCAAAAATGACCATGCTAAGAGGTAAAGGTCTATTCCAAAGCTAGAAGAGAGGGAAAACTGACTACTAGTCACAGAAGGCAAGTTAAGGAATTGTCAATTATTAAGAAAAATGAGAGAGAATAGGATGATTAGGTTGGTACTTTTCACATTGTAGGCGGTGACCTATGAAATCACCTTAGAAGGCTACATTTAAAAAGATGAAATAGGAAAGAAAAATAATCCGGAGTGTGCTCTATGAAGTAAGCCTTGTTTTTAAAACTTTGTTTCAGTTTATAGATCATATATACACACATACTTAGTAAACACACAAAGCTTTTACCTTGGTGCAAACTGGAGGAGGATGTAAAATGCCATTTCTACCATGAAATTAGTTTTTTAAAAAAGCATTTGAAAACACCCCACTAGGTGATCAGATTCTGTTAAAACTTAGACAATCACTTGCTTTTCCCATGTCCCTTTGATTCACAGAGGCAGATAGATGGATGAGACTATTCCTGAGTGAAATAAAATCAAGACCATCACCCCACTCCCAATCTTGGTGGAAGGGAGTAAACACACAAAGTACCTACTGGCGTATGTTGTTACCAGCTTATGTCAGGGATGGAGGAAAGTGCTGTACCTGGGGAGGAAAGAGAGTCATTCACTGGCTCTGCAGCTGAGGCCAGGTCCTCACAGAGGCTGTCTTTGCAGTCCTGGCACTGAGCGTGCTGATGTGAGTTCACACAGAGGGCATAGATGGCATACTTCATGGCACAGAAGCCCTGGTAGAGTGTCAGGTTCTGAGACTGGCTCAGGTGCTTAGGGACTGGAGCATCAACTGCATCTGAATTACAGAGAGAAACAGGCTGAACTTGACAGCTGATCCCTTCATGCTGCAAGTATGGGTGAAGCAAAGAGATGCTGTGCTGTACTTAGTGGTCCACTTGTAGGTTCTTACCCTCTCTCCTTTCTGTTGGTCTGATCTGTGTCACTTCTAGAGCTTTCCCTCTAGTCACTATCAACTTTCAGTTCCCTGCACTTCCTTTTCCCCATCACCTTGCTTCTATGTATCTTATGACTTCTACATGGCATTATTGCCCAGGGCCAGGACTTGCACCTAAGAGTGAGTGCCTCCTTAAATTTTGCACCTTAAATATCTCTCTTGCCTCACCCCAGTTGCAGCCTTATTATTGCCTCATTTTGCCTTTTCCAAGTTCAAGTTCCAAGTGTACCCCAGTGGGTCCAGGGATCAGATTTAACATACTGTATTCCTTTGGAGGGCCTGTATACTTGCATGTAGGAGCAGAGTTCCTATTCCTATAGGAAATCTGCTAAACAAGCTGCCTCTCTTTCCAGAAAAAACATGGAATGTGATAATATTGGTTCTCCAATTAGTAGCAGGTCCTTTTGAAAAGTAAAGCAACATCTAGGCTGGGAAACCTCAACTGCCATCTAAGAAAGTTTGTGTCTCCCAAAGGTAAGTGCCTCTGACCTGTGTGGCAGGTTGTGACTATACAACGATACATTTCTTAAGAACAAACAGAAACATATACATTCCACAATGTATACATGCATCAACACATCACATTGCATTTCCAAAATAGATACAATTATTATTAGTCAATTAAAAATAGGGTAACACTATGTGGGGTGTAGTGATAAGTGCCTGCACTCCTACCTATTAGGAAGGCTGAGACAAGAGGATCATTTGACCCCAGGAGATCGAGACTTGCTTGGGCAACATAGCAAGACTCCTTCTCAAAAACAAACAAACAAACAAAAAAACTGTGGTGAGAATTCATTTGAGAGGGGAGGGAAATAAGACAAAACTTAAAAAGAAAGCTTTTTAATGGGGTCTTGAATTTAAGCAAAGATTTTAGCCTTTTAAAAAAGGCTTTGTTCCTGTTTCAGACAAGTCTTTCTTCTTTTTTTTTAAGACAGAGTCTCACTCTGTCACCCAGGCTGGAGTGCAGTGGCGTGATTTCAGCTCATTGCAACCTCTACCTCCTGGGTTCAAGTGATTCTCCTGCCTCAGCCTCCCGAGTAGCTGGGATTACAGGCTCATACCATCACACCAGCTTATTTTTCATATTTTTAGTAGAGACAGGATTTCATCATGTTAGCCAGGCTGGTCTCGAACTCCTGACCTCAAGTGGTCTACCCACCTCAGCCTCCCAAGTGCTGGGATTATAGGCATGAGTCACCAGCCAGGCCCAGGTAAGCCTTTCTTCTAAACTTCCTATCTGTTACATGTATACAAAGCGGACATGAGAGAAAAGGCACAAACATGCTATCAGAAAGCTTATAAAACATGAAGTCACTCCCTAAGAATTTGTGAAAACACTGACTGACAATGCTGTGTACTCAGAGGGCAGTTCCTAATTCTGTTTCACTGGAATGAGGCTGTATTAGTGGTTCCCGTGATGGTTCCACAAGGACAAAGAATGCGGGACCATGCTCACGGGATTCTTTACACCTCACCAAGAAAGAGGAGGGATGCCCTATATCCTATGGTCTGATTAGGACAAACAGCACTCATTTAGAGGAGACCTGCTCACCACCTTCTTGTAAGATCTTAGCAATCACATCTAAATAAATCTCATGCTGGAAGAAACATGCAAAACTGTCCTAAGAGGAAATCCTGGCCAGGTCATTCCATCCCAACTCACCAGGTTCTTGCTGGGGGTCCTTGGCTGGCACCTTCTGTAAGAGCTTGAGAACATCTTCCTCCCTGAGGGCTGGAAGGTTTGTAAGGTGATGGAGAGTGTAGAGCACTGAGTGGCTGTCTCCACCATGTAAATGACACAACAGATCTCTCTTTGGTATGGGGTTGCTGAAGGGGAAAGTTGGGAGGATGGAAGAGAGGCAGTTTATATTATTGCCTGAAGAAAGATCAATCTCCATTCCCTCTTGTTCTTCCTCTCTGGACCGTAACGCCACAAGTTTCACTTCCTCACAAACCAGATTTTAGTTGGTTTGGGGCCAAGCATTAGCATTTATTTATCCTCAGGGAATACATCTATCGAACCAGCTCTAGTTGTCTAGAAAGGCCCTAGAAAGGGCCTTTCTGGTCAGTGGGGTCTAGAAAGGGCCTACGGATTGAATTCTCTAATTTCTACAGCCTTTCTAGCTTCAAATGAACACAATTTTCTCTGGCTTTACCTTGAGTAAGGGCCCCTTGCTACTTCCCCCTCTGCCCACCATACTTCACCAAGTGCTGGTGAAGTGGCTGAAGAACAGGAAAGAAATCTAGGTCTAGGTTATGTTACCAGAGAAACGCAGGGCCTCATACACAGTTCAGTAAGAATTTGTTGAATATGGGTGATCCAGGGTAACAGAAGGCTAAGAATGTGGGTGGCATTATAAGCTGCATGACTTTGGACAAGTTATTTTCTAACTCTGGGCTTCAGTTGCCCAACTTTTACAATGAGGATAATTTTAGTATCTACCTATAGGATTTTTGTGAGGCTTAATTAAAATCATCCATGTAAAGGGCTTAGAGCAATGCCTGGCTTGTGGTGAGTGCACTGGAAATGTGAGCTATTGTTCTTTTTCTTATTGTCATCTTAAAATTATCCTCTAGTTACGACCTGATGGTGAAGGTAATAATTACTTATGTTTCTTGGTTTAATAGCTGGAACAATTATTAGTGGCTGGTCAACATTGCCAGCTCAAAACATTTATGTGGAAGATACCTTGAAATGGCCACACATGTGGAGCACAGGGTCAGCTGTGCCCCGTGGTGGGCAGGTGCTGACTGCACAGGGCCATACCTGCTCTGCTGCATGCACCACTCCAGGACCTCCAGGTGAGCCCACAACCCATCACAGGCATCCCTGAGGAGCTCATCACAGCCTGGGTCCTATGTCAATATGGGAGAAGAAAGAGATGCTGGCTCAGGCACCTGGGGTTACAGATTAAGACTGACTTAAGGGCTCTGCATTCTGCCTACGCCCAAAGCCCCACGGCTCTCACTTGCAGAACGGCCTGAGTGCTGAGTGAGAGTTACCTGGGTCCTGTGCAGGGTCTGGAGCAGCCTCCTGGCTGACTCTAGGCTCTGGCAGTGTGTCCAGCCCAGGAGCACAAGCAGGCAACTGAGGGGCCTGAATTCTCTATCAAGCAGGCAGCCAAGATTTGGGAAGTCTTCTTCTTTCAACAATGTTAGTGCTGTTACCTATAAGTCAAAGAAAGCCGTTAAAGGCAGCTCTGTGGATGAGACAGAATGGGTTCTAGCTTACTGCTCATTAAAGGAAGAAGTGTTTTAGTACAGCAGGGAGATTTCTGACAACAGGAGTGGCTGGCCCAGCATGGTGGCCCACACCTGTAATCCCAGCACCAAGGCAGGTGGACCACCTGAAGGCAGGAGTTCAAGACCAGCCTGGCCAACATGGTGACACCCCATCTCTACTGAAAATACAAAATTAGCCGGCATGGTTGCATATGCCTATAATCCCACCTACCCAGGAGGCTGAGGCAGGAGAATCGCTTGAACCCAAGAGGTGGAGGTTGCAATGAGCCAAGATCTCGCCACTCCAGCCTGGGTGACAAAAACGAAACTCTGTCTCAAAAAAAAAAAAACAGCAGTGGTGAACTGAGTAAGATAAATGTTTATGAAAACACTAGACTGTGAGCTCCTTGAAGGCAGGGACTGACTTCTATTGTAACTCCAGCTCCTATCACAGTATATGGCACACAGGAAGAGATCAATAAATATCTGCTGAATTAAATTGAAGCTCAGTTGCAATCTGGAAGGAAAAGGTTAAAGTAATTAAATTCTGCTGTCAGCTAGGCAACATATTGTTGCCACTGTCTTTTTTTTTCTTGCATCCTCCAGAAAGCACACACATATTCAACATTTTAGTTTCTGCCAAAGGACTGATATAAAATGACTGCAACTGTAAGTATGAATGATACTGATTCTCCGAGCCTCCTTTCCCATGGGACTGTGGGAGGGGCAAAACCAAATGACTTAACACTAATTAGACTGCTTTATGTTGGCTAAAGGACTGGGAGAGAAATGAGGAATGAAAAAGTCTGGGGAGAAGCCCTAGGTACTTCTGTAATGTTTGACTTACCAAGATCTGCTCGAGGAAGTGTTTGCTGTTGTTCAGGCAGTAGAAATAGGCCACTTTCCAAGCCTGGGCCGGGTCGGGATTGGAGAACAGGGCTAGCATTGCCCGCTCAGGGTCTAGATGATCCGGTGAGACTGAACATCAAACAAGATGGTTATCAGGAAACCAAGACCTCTTCTTTTCTAAGCTAGAGCCCATCTGAACAACCAAGTGATGTGAGAGTTTGCTCTTTTAAAACCTTAGGCTGGGTTTTCCATATTCTATCTTAAAGAGTCTTTACTTCTCTTGGGAGCATCTGAAAAGCTTTTTCCTGCTTATTGCTATTACTTATTTTCTTCCCATCACCTCCATCTTACACTAGAAAATCTGTACTTTTTTTTTTTTTTTTTGAGGTGGGGTCTCACTCTGTCATGCAGGCTGGAATACAGTGGTGCAAACATGGCTCACTGCCTTGACCTCCTCAACTTGGTGATCTTCCTGCCTCAGCCTTCTGAGTAATTTGGACCACAGGTGTGTGCCACCAAGACTGGCTAATTTAAAATTTTTTTTTGTAGAGACGAGAACTCACTATGTTGCAGAGGCTGGTCTCGAACTCCTGGCCTCACATGATCCTCCTTGCCTTGGCCTCCCAAAGTGCTAGGATAATAGGCCTGAGCCACTATGCCAGGCTTGTATGCTCTTTTACAAAAGAGCATCATGCCCATTTTTGCTTAGCCTCCCCTATTAGATGTCCTAAGCAACCTGGAAGGCACCAGTCTAGAGACTCCAGTGAGGCTGCGCATACTGGGATTACTGAAACTAAAGGAGCAGCAGCAAAGGGAACACACCTTTTCCAGAGGCTGTAGCCCTCAGTGGCTTTTCTGTGACCTTCTCTGCATAGGTATGGCCATACAGGGACACCAGGCCCCGGCTGGCCTTGTGCAGCAGGCAGCTGAGCACCCGCTCCTCCCGCAGGGGACTCCCCTCAGTCCTGCAGGCCTCTAGTAGTTCCTCACACAGAAGACGCAACTCAGCCCCAAATGGTTCTGCAGGGCAACGCAGAGTCTGCAGGGCTGCATAGATGGCATCAACTACCCCAGGGGGTGCTGCTGAATCAGGGCCCTGCAAAGCCCGCAATGCCTTTCGAATGAGGTCCACCAATGCATTCTGCAGAGGCCAGTGACAGACGCTAGTGCCATCATTCTCCCCAAGCAGGAGCTCCAGCAGGGCCTGTGCTGGCTGGGGAGACTGCCTCAGAAGATCCCAGAGCACAGAAACAGCTTCGGAGCTGAGACGAGGAGTCCAGCTCTCCCTCCTTGGCTTTCCGTCAGGCACGGGGCCTATTGCACCTTGTGTTAAGTTCTCATACAGCTCCTAAATAGAGGATGAAGAGAGGGATGGGTGTGCCTTCACGCTTTCCTCTTTTTTGGCTTATTTATGTAATAGTAGCAGTAGCAAACACTTCTGTAGTAGTTACTATGTGTCAGATACTGTTCTAAGGCCCTTTACACAGAAAAATCAAATTAATCCTTACAATAGTCTTCAGAGGAAGAGACTACTATTATTCCTATTTTATAGATGAGGACATGGAGGCTGGGAGAGATGACTCAGTTGCCCAGGGCCTCCATGCTCAAACTAGTCCCACCTCACTGCCTCCAAAATGTGTACTGTGATCAAGGTCTACCAACTCACAGACCAGGTAAGACATTATCCTCATCTAAAGGCATTTACATTCAATTTTTTAAAGAACACCAGTTTTTAACCCTTGAACTAAATCCTAGCTATGCTTTCAGTCCATTCGTTAACCTTCCATAAAACTTTCCTCAATACCTCTAACCCATACAACTTCAATGTACTTAAAGTTAGTACTATATGATTTAATACATAACTGTGCATGTTTTAGTCCTTCTTCCTCAGTCACCTAAAAGCAAGAACCTCTAGAGCCTGTCCTGTTTGCAGGGTGAGGGTACAGGGAGAGAAGGGGGTGAGAACTAGGTTATTTCCCACACTTGAGCACCATGCATGTAAATGGTATTCAATGATGCCTCTTCGTTAACTGCCTCAGAGAGGGATGGCAAGACTATAAGTCCTTTACCTAATACAAGTGAAAGTTCCTCTCTTAAATCCTACTGTAAATATATATTTAATTAACTGGTGGCAGGGTCATTAAGAATATAAGTACTGGGCCTCAGAATATATATCAGGCACTAAGTAGTAACTGATACATGCTATAAAGATATAATTAAGACTTAGTTTGAATCTGCCCCTAGAAGGTTGTTATGAGAATTAACTCTAACACATTCAGTGAACCTGTTATAGAAAAGATGGTCCACAAATATTAGTTCCTTGTTCCCTTCATAGTCCCTGTTATCTACTAATAAATCTTTAATTCTCAGATATACTTAGCATTTCTGGACAACCACCTCAAGAATTCTAAAATTATGTAAGTTTACCCTAACTCTAAACTCTCCTCAAAGGAACTTCTGTGTTGCCTTGACTGAGAACAAAGTATAGCCAACATCCTGGACACCTCTCTCTGCTGGGTCCCTGGAAGCTGAGCTGCTTGAGTGACTGTCAACCCTGGGCAAATGGTACCAGAGCCCTCTCTCACCTTGAGGATATTCTCTGGAATGTCACCTTGGAGGTCTTCTGACAATAAAAGAAACTCAAGCTTTCTCCGGAAAACAACTGGGAGTAACTTCTAGAAGAATCATAAGAAGGAAGCATAGAAATTAGATATATGTGTTTTAGTTAACAAATTATAATTAAATATTTCTGTACAGTTATCCAGTTAGTCTTATTTCTGCTATTTCTCTAAGATAAAGTAAATTTTTTTTTTTTTTTGAGACAGAGTCTTGCTCTGTTGCCCAGGCTGCAGAGCAGTGGCATGATTTTGGCTCACTGAAACCTCCACTTCCCAGATTCAAGCAATTCTCATGCCTCAGCCTCCTGAGTAGCTGGGATTACAGGTGTGCACCACCACACCCAGCTAATTTTTGTATTTTTAGTAGAGATGGGGTATTATCGTGTTAACCAGGCTGGTCTGGAACTCCTGACCTCAACTGATCCACTCACTTCGGCTTCCCAAAGTGCTAGGATTACTGACGTGAGCCACCATGCCTGGCCTAAGATAAAGTACTTTTAAACACGACATTCCTTGATATGTTTTCAGATACTATTCTTTATAAAAAAAAAAATAGCTAAACTTGGACATACACCTCTCTTAAAAACTAATACTTAAGGCCCACAGTGATAAGCCTTAAGTACCAAGATTTGTTCATTTCATTGACTTTGTCACTTGAGGTCTTTCTCCAAGAATCTCCCTTGCTGTGTTCAAAATACCCAGCTGTTGGTAAGCCTGGGAGGGTATGGCCCACATGATTCTCTTTTGGTTCAAACTCTTATTTTTGTCATTCACTGTCTTTTGAGTTTCAGTGAAAGAAGAACAACAGTAAAGGGGGAGAAATCCAGTGTTTATTAAACACTTATTATATGCCGGTACCTTGCAGATACTGTGTGCCATATTTTATTATTATCACATTTAATTTCCAAATCGAACAAACCTGTGGCACATAGTTATATATTTTTTACAAACAATCTTTACTAGAGGCAAAATGGTTAGGAAGTATTTTTCCAATTTTTACAAGGTGATACCAGTGTTTGTTAATGAGATATGCCATCAGAGAGGTCTAATGCATAGAGAGAAAGACTGACTCCTCCTGTGCCTGCTCGTTTGGCAATAACTTATCTTTACCTGGTCCCTAACACTCAAATTGGAGTCTCTCTTTCTCCAGACACAAATAAAAATAAGAAGAGCCTGAGACTAATCCTGACAAACACTATGTTAAATATGAGACATCTGTCAATCCTGCCTGTGGTTAAAGCTTCCCAAAGATGAGTTTTATTGGAAGGCAAGGAACACCTGCAGTTCTATGTGTGTGGGTGCACGTGTGTGAGGAGAATTTAGAGCACAGACCTATCTCCATTCATGTACTATTCATCACATCGGAGGCTAACATGACCTAATATGTTTTTGGTCTTATTTCTTCTAACCATGTGCTTCTCTAATATGTGCACCAAGGCCATGTGAATGCTTGTATAAGGCCTATGATTGGAAGTTGGTGGATAAAATTCATGCTGGGAAGCTGAGGAATAGTGCTTCTATTGAGGACTAACAGAAAAGAATAGATAAGATGTCTAGGACAGCAGGTCCTTAATAGTCTGGCTAAGATTTTATCTAGAATCCTAAAGACTGAGTAGATTACACTTATTTTACTGCTGAAACTACTTTAAACATATTCAGGATCATGAATGACTAACATTTATCTTCCTAAAATAGGCAAGAATTTGCTCAGCGTTTCTAACCACGGATTTTCTTGCTATAAGAGCAAGGCATGTTCAATGCAGAAAAATTAAATATACAAATAAGTAAACTAAAATATTATATATATATATATAATAGATATATGTCCTGTTAGTCTCATTTCTGCTATTTCTCTAAGATAAAGTGCTTTATCTTAAAGAGATGGCTGGGTGCGGTGGCTCACGCCTATAATCCCAGCACTTTGGGAGGCTGAGGCAGGTGGATCACGAGGTCGAGAGATCGAGACCATCCTGGTCAACATGGTAAAACCCCGTCTCTACTAAAAATACAAAAATTAGCTGGGCATGGTGGCGCGTGCCTGTAGTCTCAGATACTCGGGAGGCTGAGGCAGGAGAATTGCTTGAATCCAGGAGGCGGAGGTTGCTGTGAGCTGAGATTGTGCCACTGCACTCCAGCCTGGGTAACAAGAGTGAAACTCTGTCTCAAAAAAAATAAAAATAAAAATAAAAAAAAGAGCTATCTATAACATATATATATGAGTGCAATATAATATATATAACATACATATTAGTTTGCTTATTTGCTAAATTATAATTTTATAATTTTACAAATTTAATTTGTATAGTTATATATGAAATATATGATATATATCACATATGAAATTTATTATATATAACATGAAATATATGATACATAACACATATATGAAATATATAATATATATCACATATAGGAAATATATGATATATAACAAATATATATGAAATATATATTATATATATTCTCACTGAAGAACAATTATTAAAATTGTAGTTTAAGGCCATTTTCTATGCACATCTCTATGCATGTATACCAAATGTACTTTTTTCTAAACCACCTTTTTTCCTATACAGCAGACCATGAGCACTCTATGTTACTGAAAACTCATTTGCCAAATACTTTTGAATACTGGCATAGCATTTTATGTATAGATACACTTCCATTTATTAACCTTCCTATATCGTGGACATGGAATTTGTTTCCAGTTTTCCTCTAACAGAAGTGGCATAGAAGTGAACATTTCTGCAGTGAAATCTTTGTATACATGCTTAAACATGTAGAGATAAATCCCTGTAAGATTAAAAGGCAGAAGGCAAAAATGAATGGAGGAAAGGGAAAATAGAATCACGATTTCATCTAATAATTAAAAGGGAAGCTTTTGGCAAAAGGTGGGAGCCTCGAAAAGGACAGGCAGCCAGTAAATTCGCAGATGATGAAGGCATCTTCAGGATAATGACTGGACTTGGAAAACTACCCCAAGAATTCATTGGATGCCATGGTCCTTACATAGTTTTAAAATTCTATGAGGAACTAAAACAGTCCTGCAACTGTTTAAATAAGCAAGTCATTGAAGCTTTAAAGACCAAATGATCTATCTGTGAAGCTGGGAAAAACAAGAACAGGAAGTAGAATCCATCTCCTGACATAGTTGAGCAACCGTCTAGAAAATAAGCAACCAAGCAGACATAAAGTAAACAAATAGTCTCTACTGAGGGGAAAGTTAATTTGATTTGACAAATTCCATGTTTGTACTAGAGAGATCCTTAATCAGTAACAATCGTTCCTTTTCTCTTTGAAGATACTATTGTAACTACAGTGTTATTATTTTAGCTCAAGTTTTCTCTTTTAAATCTGAAACTATAGCCAACTCTTAATTATCCTGGGTTTCATTATTTTTCAATCTTGCTTTTCTTTCTTCTCCCTCCTACTAGTCTTTCTGTCTCTTTTCTTTCCTAGACAGCTGGATGAAGCCTGGATAAGAGATACATTCAGATTAGCAATTTCTGTTACTTTTGGACAGCTATGTAAAGGATAAATATCATGCAAAAAGGGAACTAAAGACAAAATTCAATCTGGTGACTGAGAGGAACAAAATTTTTTAAAATAGGCTAAATTATAGACATTTTAAAAGTAGAATTTGTGAAGCTGGGTACAGTGACTCACGTCTGTAATCCTAGCACTTTGGGAGGCCAAGGCAGGCAGATCAACTGAGGTCGGGAGTTCGAGACCAGCCTGACCAACATGTAGAAACCCTATCTCTACAAAAAATACAAAATTAGCCAGGCTTCGTGGTGCATGCCTGTAATCCCAGCTACTCAGGAGGCTGAGGCAGGAGAATCGCTTGAACCTGGGAGGAAGAGGTGGCAGTGGGCCAAGCTCGTGCCATCGCTCTCCAGCCTGGGCAACAAGAGCAAAACTCCGACTCAAAAAAAAAAAAAGAAAGAAAGAAAAAAAAAAGAATTTGTGGTTTCTTAGTTTTAAGTCCATCTGGGCTTAAAAAAAAAAAAGTAATGTTAAAGTGGAAAAAGCAGAGAATTGAGGTCAGAAGATTTGGTTTCAGCACCAGTTCTGTCAACTAACTTTATGGTGTGTCCTTGGGCTAGCATTTCTAAGTTAGCGGTTCTCACCTAAATCTCAAAGTCTGAGGTTCAATATGAAATTGTCTCTGATAAATTCTTTTATAGATATCAATTTCTGATAATTAACACATACTTCTAAAAGGGGTTTTAATGGAAGCTTATCTTTAAAAACAAGTAATTCCTGGCCGGGCGCGATGGCTCAAGCCTGTAATCCCAGCACTTTGGGAGGCTGAGGCGGGCGGATCACGAGGTCAAGAGATCAAGACCATCCTGGCCAACATGGTGAAACCCCGTCTCTACTAAAAATACAAAAATTAGCGGGTGTGGTGGCATGCACCTGTAGTCCCAGCTACTCAGGAGGCTGAGACAGGAGAATTGCTTGAACCCAGGAGGCAGAGGTTGCAGTGAGATGAGATTGTGCCACTGCACTCCAGCCTGGCGCCTGGCGACAGACTGAGACTTTGTTTCAAAAAAATAAAAAATAAAAACAAGTAATTCCTTACTAGTTTTTTTTCA
>CAUYQU010097671.1:0-37896 GCA_963574635.1 Cheracebus regulus | reverse complement strand
CCCCATTTTCCCCATTTTTTTAAATGTTAAAAAAATTAAAAAAATTTAAATTAATTTTTTTTTTTACCAAACTGCCAAATTTTAACCATAAACTTTTTTTTTTTTTTTTTTTTTTTTTTTTTTGACACGGAGTCTCACACTGTCACCCAGGCTGTAGTGCAGTGGTGTGATCTCAACTCACTGCAATCTCTGCCTCCTGGGTTCAAGCAATTCTCTGGCCTCAGACTCCCAAGTAGTTGGGACTACAGGTGTGCACCACCATACCCAGCTAATTTTTTTTTGTATTTTTAGTAGAGATGGGGTTTCACCATGTTGGCCAGGATGGTCTTGATCTCCTGACCTAGTGATCTGCCCGCTTTGGCCTCCCAAAGTGCTGGGATTATAGGCGTGAGCCACCTCACCTGGCCTACACTAGAACTTTTAATGTCAATACTCACAGTTGCTTTAAACAAGAAGAAAACATTGAACCTCAAAGAATAAGTAATCAGAATCACAAAGATGATCATCCTGTTCTTGGTATACAAAAACCACAACAGAAATTCAAATAACTTTTAATAAAGACAATTAATTGCACAGGTGAGGAAAGAGTCAGAAGCTAAAAACGGATGATAAAGTAACATAGGGATTGGCAACAGCATGAAACTATCGCACTCCTAGGCTGAAGGGAGAAAGGGAGATATTTGAGTTGAAGAAATTAGGGTAAAGCCAGTGGGTGTATCAGCTAGGAGCTAGTAGACTACGACATGTAGTTCTCGTCCTTTTTTTTTTTTTAATGTCTTCCTTTTACAGAGACATTGAAAATGAATTATTCAGAGGAATATCTTCATGAATAGAATAACTGGAGTTATTCTATTACTCCACTTATTATCACTCCCTTTTAGGGAGGAGGGTGTGGTGGTTATTATCTCACAGCTGATAGCTGTCTTGGGACAGTGAGTTTGGGCTTGTTTTGTGAGGCCTTGAGATACAGAAGGACATACAGGTGAGTGGAAATGGAAGGGACAGAGACTTTGGCTCATTATTTTTTTTAAAAAAGATTTTTCAATAGAACCATACAGAAACAAAATGGTCTCTGCCACTGGGAGTGTTACAGCAGAAGCCCAAGAACCCCTTGGTTGAGAGATTCCTGTACACCCAGATTACTTAAAACCTGCTGTACTTAGAGATTATGGGAAAGCTTTCTCCGATGCTTGATTTTATGTATTTTCTGCAAACCAATGAACCTGGATGGATGGGCCCCCTAGAGAAGCAGATAATGCCCAAAAGCATTGCTTACATAGTATTCCATCTTTAGAAGTCATGATCACTGCTCAGTATGAAAAATTATTTATATGATACAAGCTCAGGGCTCAGAATCAAGCCTTGAGTAGACCAAAGTTGTTTCTAGATGTAAAGCTTACTTAATATCAATGCACCTACATTTTCTAAGGTATTCTGTTTTTTTCTTTATTTGGATTACTGCCACTCTATCATTTGGTTTCTTTGTGAGTAAATTGTACAGAATTTGGTTTTATATTTAGCTCACATTAACCAATGAAAGAACTAGTAAATAACTAGCTCCATTGAAAAACTATACAATTCCATATTAATAAACTTATTTTCACTGATTAAGTAGAAACTACTTTCCTCAATAAAAATGTATATTAAAATTATGTTTTCATATTATATAATTTTATCATCTATATTTTAGTGATCAAAACATTTGAATTTCCTGTTACAGGATAATTTATTTTGGAGACCAGTCTACCAGTTGTTCTTTATGGATCATTTAAATTACATATAAAGACCTTTGCAATCAGCAGCAATCAGTTTCCACCTTAATTTGCTTCCTATGATGTTATTAGACTTGGAATAGATACAGACTGTTGAGAGTCTCTAGGGCCTGTGATTTCTTCCTAACACCTTTCCTCAATAATTAGAAGTGCCTCTCCTGAAATGAGTCAGGGACTCCTTTTGCTTTGGACAAAGAAATGTTAACTTATCAGGCGTCACTGCAGCTGACTTGAATTTTAGTTCTTATCAGTGGAGCACTATGCATCTCCATATCTGCACTCTTTATAATAGGATATCAATGGGGCCAGCAGTCATGGAGAAATGTGTGCACACTGAGTTTCAATGCTGATGCTTTTGTGGAGAAGGCTACAAGTGATGTATATTCTAAGTTTCCCACCTGCCTTAATAAATCAGCATTCAGATATACATTTAGATATGTGGGTGGGTGGAGTTTGGGTGTGGGGGCAAAATAACTAGGTCCATGGGAAAGTGTCTATATAGATGAGATATCTGTATGTTATATGTGTGTATACATATGTATATGCTTAACCCAACCCAATTAAAAAACTTGCCTCAATATTAAAATGGAAAATATTCTCTACATAGCTTTAGGTCTTGTTGTTTTTTATATAATTATTCTACCAATCGCTTGGGTTTTTAAAATTATTTCTACAGAATTGCATCTATATCAAACAATCTTAAGTTCATTTTCAGTGTATATTATGGAATGAATGTCTTCCTCCAAAGTTTATATGTTGAAACTCTAGTTTCAATGTGATGGTATTTGGAGGTGTGGGTTTGGAAGATAATTAGGTTACCAGGGTGGGGTCCTCATAAATGGGATTTGTCCGTATCTAAGAAGAGGTTAGAGAGGTAGCCCCCTGTCTTTTTGCCACGTGAAGATACAAGGAAAAGTTGCTAGTCTGCAGCCTGGAGGAGGCCTCTCACCAGATACAACCAAGATGGTGCCCTGAAATTCAATCTTCACCCTCCAGAACTGTGAGAAATAATTCTGTTGTTTATGGTCTATGATACTTTGAGCTAACAGAATATGTTCATATCTTAATCTTCCAGTGACATTGTATTGCCTTCAAGGCAAAGATTTGACACAAATTCTTTTAAAATAATGGTAACTAATATTTACTGAATATTTTCAATCCCGATAGCACTGATATACATTTTATATATCTTATGTCTCATAACTATAATATTTTCATTTTGATTCCTATTTATTAAAGAAACTGATATTCAAAGAATATAAATATGTATATGAAAATCATAGAAACCCCAATATAAAATGCACCATTCTATAATAAAGTGCATTTGCTGTCACTGTAGGACTCCAGCAGAGGAGGGTTGACAACTTGTCAGAGACACCATAAAAGGAGGTGAGATTCACATCCAAGACTTGGTAGCCCAGGCTGGAGTGCAGTGACAGGATTTTGGCTCACTGCAGCCTCCGCCTCCGAGTTCAAGAGATTCTCGTGCTTCAGCCTCCATGGTAGCTGGGACTACCGACATATGGCATTATGCCTGGCTAATTGCTTTGTATTTTTGGTAGCAATGGGGTTTCGCCATGTTGTTCAGGCTGGTCTTGAACCCCTGGCCTCAAGCAATCTGCCCACTGCAGTCTCCCAAATTGCTGGGATTACAAGCATGAGCTACCATGCCCGGCCATACCTAAGACTTTAAACTCCTAAATCTGGCATCGTTTTTTCTTAAAATTGACTAAAAAAAAGTCTTGTAATTTAAAAACTAAATAGTGTTGATGATGGTGGGTGGAGATAGGAAATGAACATCTCTAGTCTGTTTTTATTTAGAAAATAAAGGTTAAGCATTTGTAGTAAAAGGACTAAATTTCATTTTTCATTTTTATATTTAAGAATACACAATGAGAAATACTATAAAACATAGTTAATAGATTTTTCACTACCTTCTTTTTAATAATCAATAGATGTGGACTTTTCTCTGTGTCGTGGTGTGCCAATGATGAGGTTTGCAAGGAAAAACAAACCATTCAAACATAGTTAAAAGTTAGTAATTAAACAAGAACCATACACATTGCTTATCTAAAAAAAATAGTTCCTCTGATATACCACAATGTTCTTCTTGTTAGACTATTAGCAACAGACCTCAATCCTTATTTAGAATTTGCAATTTTCTTATCTTGTATGAAGATTCAATTTTTAAATTAAGGTATGATCCATTTTATACTCAGGGAAAACCAAAGGTAATTATAGTTAAACTGAAAAGGGTAAAGCATAACTTTATGTAAATAAATATTTGACCATCAGAAGCAGAAAACATTGTTTCTGTTTTCTTAGGAATAATAAAAATGCAAAAGAAAATGACATAGAAGCATGAGGTGTGGGTAGTTCTACAATATGCTTTCCTTTGTTGCCGAAACAGAGCTGCTTTACTCAGCTGCTCACAGCAGGCGTCTTAGTGTGGAAAGGAAAGTTCAGTTTCTTGAGGGAGCATCCATCCACATTTTCAGTAAAAAAATGATGAGAGTTGAAATGACTACGGTTTTGTGACAGCAAGAATCAAGAGGTAGAATAATATACAAATTGGATCCATGGCAAACTTCAGTGTGGCCACGTAGGTTTCCGTAACTAAGGGAGAGAGGTAGCATAGTGAAGAAACTCGGGTTTAACACTAGACAATATCAAAATACAATTTATGTTTTTCACAAGGAGTTCCACTGTGGTCCCTAAACCTTTAATAATAATTCATAAAAAATACAAAGTCCCATGTATGGACTTGATAAATCCTCTGTATTTGTATTATTTTGAATATCCTCCCTTGGCACTTTACACACACAGTGCATTGAGAGAACAGTTTCCTTTCTTTACACAGTGTCCTCATTTCAGAGAAATCCTCAGTTTCCTTGAAGGGGTTCAACCTTTTTTGAGTTGCTCAGGCTAAAACCTTTGGCAGCCTCCATGACTACTCTTTTTCTTTCACACCCCTTATCCAATGGCAGGAGAGTCAAGTTCAAGGTCTGCCTTTAACCATACTGAAATCTGATCACTTCTCCCCACCATGGCAACAAATCTTGTCTATGTTACTGCAACAGCCCCTTTCTTGGTCTCCATGTTTCTACCCTGCCCATTCAATGCTTACTTTTAAAGGTCAGATGATCCTTTAAAAACATATCAAATTATCTTACTCTTGAGAGCAAACCCCCAAGTCATTTAAAATGAAACACAGAGTGCTTATGATAATCCTTTAAGGTGGTCCTCCTGACCTCCCATTACCCCTCCTGCCTGTCTTCTATGATTTTTTTGCGGGGAATGAAGTCTCATTCTGTCGCCCAGGCTGGAATGCAGTGGCATGATCTTGGCTCACTGCAACCTCTGCCTCTCAGGTTCAAGCGAGATTCTCCTGCCTCAGCCTTCTGAGTAGCTAGGATTATGGGCATCTGCCATCAGGCCCGGCTAATTTTTGTATTTTTAGTAGAAATTAGGT
The DNA here is from genome assembly GCA_963574635.1 of Cheracebus regulus. Classification (NCBI taxonomy): domain Eukaryota; kingdom Metazoa; phylum Chordata; class Mammalia; order Primates; family Pitheciidae; genus Cheracebus; species Cheracebus regulus. The sequence goes on along the minus strand of CAUYQU010097671.1, from coordinate 32,652 downwards.
TTCGTTCTGTTGGCCAGGCTGGTCACAAACCCCAGACCACAAGTGATCCTCCTGTGTCAGCCTCTCAAAGTGCTGGGATTACTCTTATGATTCTTTATCAGCCACACCACTCCACCCACTATGGTGCTCTTGAAGTTTCTCAAACACATCAGTAACATTCTCATGTTCCACTTGCCTAAGAAGAAGGTCCTCCTCCAGAAATCTTCATGCCTAATGCTCTCATGTCCTCAAGACTTTGCTCAGGTGGCAACTCAGGCTCTAGTGAGCCCTGCCCTGACCAGCATCTTTAACTTTGCCACCTGACTCCCATTATGAGCATCCAGTCTCTCTGCCCACTCCACCACATCTCTTTTCTGACCAGCAGCAGCAGCAACTCCCGAGTACTTGTTATGAAATACAAATTATCTGCACCCAGCTCAGGTTTACTCATTCAGAAATGCTGGCCACGGAGAATCATAACCTTTTGCTAACCAAGCCCTCCAGGTGTTTCTGAGGCACCCGAAGGTTTGAGGTTCACAGCCCTATATAACATATTACATAATATGAAAATATTTTAAGCTTTCCCTTTCACGTAGAAACAAGTCAAGGATACCACTCTCAATACTTCAGTTAGACAGTTAATTGGTGATTTTAGCCAGCAAAATAATGAAAGATACTGATTTGTTGTTTTTTAATGTTGGTATAATCTTTTAAAAAACTCTTTAATTGTGAACTTTATTAATGTTGCTTTATAGAACATAATACATAAAATCCTTGTTTCTCCTATATTCCAATAACAAATATTTAGAAAAAAATTTTTTTTAGCCATCCAAAATGGCAACCAAAATTACAACTACAGTGAAATGAAACTAGCTAATGGTACATAGGATCCTTTTGGAGAGAAGTTAAAAATATCATGAAGGAGCTCTAAAAGAAGATTTCTATAAATGGAGAAATATGGAGCATATCCATTTTCCTGAATAGAAAGAAAAGCATTATAAAATATAATTTATTTCAAATTTATTTACAGATTAAGTGCAATTTCCATGTGTGTGTATATGTGTCTGCATGTGTGTGTGTGTGTTCCAAACACAAGGTAGAATACTAAAGTATGAAAGTGCTATGAAAATAAATAAAACTTTACAGACATACACAATGGGGGTTCAAGAGGATTTTCCCTATGAGACATAAAAAATGGCGGTAAAGATGGTGTAAAATTGGTCCTGTGATAAACAGACCAGTGGTAGAGAACAGAGGAAATCAAATAGTCAGATGTGGGAATTAGTATAATACTTAAGGAGCATTGGAAGAAGCCCGAGGAGAAAGGAAAACCCATACAGAAAGGCTCATAGGATTATCAATCATAAATATGGACAAAATAATTAAATTATGTACCATCACACACACACACACACACACACACACACACACACACACACACATAGATAAATACAGATTTATTATATAGTTAAATATGAAAAACAAAACTTAAACATAGGAGTAAGATATTTTTTATAAATTTAAGCTAGAGAATAATAATAGCACATAGCAAAAACATTCATAATTAGGAATAAATATGAGCAGGCATAGTGGCTCAGGCATGTAATCCCAGCAGTTTAGGAGGCAAAGGTGAGAGGAAAACTTGAGACCAGGAGTTTGAGACTAGCCTGGGCAACACAGCACAGCTCCAACTCCACAAAAAAAATAAAATAAAATAGGCAGGCATGGTCACCCACACCCGTAGTCCTAGCTACTCAGGAGGCTAATGCAGGAAGATCGCTTGTGCCCAGAAGTTTGAATCTGCAGTGAGCTATGATTAGGTGACTGTACCCTAGCCTGTGTGACAGAGTGAGACCCTGTCTCTAATTAATTAATCAACCAGTCTCCTGAGCAAGGTATCTCAGGACTGTAATCCCACCTACTTTGGAGACTGAGGCAAGAGGATCAATTAAGGCCAATAATGGGAGACCAGCCTGGGAAACATAGCAACAGAAGTAAATAATATATTTGACTGCTAAATAAAAACCAAAAACAAACACTTATAAATAACTAAAAGTCACGAAAACAAACTTAAAAAGAAAGCTCAAGGTAATACAAAGATCATTGCAAATCATATAACCAAAAAATGTATACTTTATGAATGCATAACTCTTAAATCCAGTAAAAAAAAAAATCGTAAGCAAAGGACATTAACAGGTAAACAGTCAATGAAGAAACTCAAATGAACCATCCCATAAAACAAATTATGAAAAAGATATGGTCTAATAATTAGATAAATGAAATTAAAATGAAATAGCATTCTACATCCACCATTTGCAGAAATCAGTTCTTTTTTTTTTTTGAGACAGAGTCTTGCTCTTGTCACCTAGGCTGGAGTGTAGTGGCATGATCTTGGCTTACTGCAACCTCAGCCTCCCGGGCTGAAGCGAGTCTCCTGCCTCAGCCTCAGGCATGCACCACCATGCCCGGCTAATTTTTGTATTTTTTGTAGAGATAGGGTCTCACCGTGTTGACCAGGCTGGTCTCCAACTCAGATTATCCACCCGCCTTGGCCTCCCAAAGTGCTGGGATTACAGGTGTGAGCCACCGTGCCCAACCAGAAATCAATTCTTAATGTTGAAAAATTCTGAGGAATAGTGAGTAAATCAGTGCAACAATTCTGAAGAATAATATAAATTAACGATTAGTGTGCACATGTCCTATGATCTGGCAGCTCCATGTCTTGCCATATGCCAATAAAGGAACTCTCATACTTGTGCAGAAGTATAAGAATGTTAATGACAGCATTCTTATTAATTGTAAAAATTGGAAGCAGCCAAAATGGCCATAAAATCAGTATGTGTAAATAAATATAGGTTGTTCAAAATATAATGGAATATAAGCCTGCAATAAAAGTGAATGGACTATTTACTTCTTGGTCAAGATGCATAGTTCTTCAGTAATCTCTTGGCTCTAAATAATTATTTACAATGGTTAAAACATAAAAGGAAAACAATAATAGCAGCTTCTGCTTTGAAGAACAGAAAAGGAAGAGGAAAACAAAGCAGTGAGTTATTCTGTTACCACAGATTTAAAAGCTCTGGACTCAGGCACTGGGAGCTTAGACTTTATTTAGAACCTGCAAGAAACAGAGGGCTGAAAGTGATTCAATGGAACAGGGAAATAAAGTAAGGCTTTCTGCCTGAAACTATGGGGGACATGGAATATGGCGCATCCATTCAGGAAAAAAAAAAAACAAGCCAAGCTTAAAGAACAGCTGCTGGAAAAAAAAAATCAACAACAAAAAAGAAAAAAATGCCTGGATTCTAGCTCTAGAGTCACACCATCCAATAGAACTTATCTGTCAAAATGCAGGAGAGCTGCCCGTCATGGTAGACATTAATTGGCTAGTGTGAATAGAAAACTGCATTTTACATTTAATTAATTTCATTGACTAAATACTCAACTTAAATATTCATAAATGGCTAGTGGCTACCTGATTGGACAGTGCCGCTCTAAATAACCTAAAGGCCTAGAGAGAAGAGAGGATATGAACCGGGACTTCATGAGTCGAGGACAGACTTCTGCTGGTTCTGGGATGGAATCTGGACTCCCCACAGTCGCTACATTATAAAACCCAGTTGTGAAGTGGCTGCTTAGGGCGTATGAGAGGTAATTGCCAGCAGCAATACAAAGATAGATGAGCATCAATAAAAGTAAGCAGGGAGAGAGAGAGAAGGAGAAAAATATATACTCTCATCAAATGAGACTGGAATCAAATGCTTTAAACACATGAAGAAATTGTGTCTTATAAAAGTCACTAAAACCGACTCTAGATAAAGCTAATTTTATAGAACTAATTGGCAAACATTTTGGAAGATGTTTAAAGTGCTCAATAAGATGAATTCAATATTAACTTAAAATAAAACAACCAAAAATATTGTCTTATGAAAAAGAATCATACAAAAATCATAGAAATAATATATAAGTGTGTGTATATATATATATAGTATCATGTAATTGTAATACAAACTAAAAAGTGCATTGGATGGGATGATTATAACTGGATACAATTTGAAAATAAATTTGTAAATCAAAAGATGATCCTGAGAGTGAAACATTGATTGCACATGGACACAAAGAAGGGAATGATAGACACCAGGCCTACTTGAGGATGACAGATGAGAGGAGGGTAAAGAACACAAAACTACCTATTGGTTACTATGCTTATTGCTTGGATGACAAAAGTAATCTGTACACCAAACCTCCACAATACACAATTTACTCATGTGACAAATCTGCACTTGTACCTCCTGAACCTAAAATAAAAGTTGGAAAGAAAAAAGAAAGAGGGTCCTGGGAGGCTCACCTATAACCAGAGTCAGAGGGTCAGAGGGATATATCATACAAAACACACAGGACAGAAAGAGAGGATATAGCATATGCTTCACAATAATCTCAGAAAAATAAATGGAAAAAATAGCAGACGAACAATATTTGAAAAAATTATAGCTGAGTATTCGTAAGATTTTAAACAAATATGAGTCTTCAATCAAAAAACACACTAACAATACTCAAACATATAATTTTATTTTATGTGTTTATTTTTAAAATTTTGAGACCGGGTCTGCTGCATTAACCAGGATGGAGTGCAGTGGTGTGATCTTGGCTCACTGCAACCTCCACCTCCTGGATTCAAGCAATTCTCCTGCCTCAGCCACCCAAGTACCTGGGATTACAGATGTGTGCCACCAGGCCTGGCTAATTTTTGTATTTTTAGTAGAGATGGGGTTTCACCATGTTAGACAGGCTGCTCTTGTACTCCTGGCCTCAAAAGATCCACCCGCCTGAGCCTCCCAAAGTGCTGGGATTACAGGTATGAACCACCGCACCTGACCTCAAATTTATATTTCTTTTTGATTGGGTGTCTAGAATATAATATTCAAAAATAATAAATGTGATATACATGTATTATTTCTAAATGGTTAGATTTATAAAGCATAGTGTTGTTTAAAAAATAAACTGGTGTATATCAGCTGAGCATCAGCCCTACATGTGAAAAAATATATAAGTGCTTGCCCAGGATGGAGACTCACAAAATTTATATAATGAATGAAGAATTCGTTCAAGAGGCTCTAATGTTGCCTATGATTTTTTTTTAATATAGTAAGATTTGAAGTAAATATTATTGATATTCTAAAGAATTACTCCATCTGCAGACTTAATCAAGGAGGGCATGGAAGTAATGTATATAGAGATTTCAAATCCAAAAATGATAACTAGGCAATCATCTTGGAAGGTTTTTCAAATTTCACGTCTCCCTGGAGATTTTAATATGTCATTTTGGGGAGGTATGCCTTCTGTTGCCCTAACCACCCACAGGCGGCATTTAGCATTGCCAATCTAATGAGCTACTATTGCTGAAAAGATTGTCACAAATCCCTAAGATATGCCTAGTTGCAAAATGTTGAATTCAAATGCTGTAGATTGAGGAAGAAAGAAAAGAAAGGGAGTGGGTGGTTGATCAGGGGGTAGAAAGCTTAAAGGCCAGTTTGGAGCTGTCTCTATAGCTTCACATTCAAATGTGGAATTCCAGACAGTACAAAATTCTAATATAAACCTGGCCATCAGATCATTATCAAGAAAAGAGGATAAACATATTTTAATCAATAGTTTTCACCTTAAATGATCATTTAAGTGCTTTAATATATGGTATAAAAGTAGACAGAGGCTCCATATACATTCTAATTCTAAGAAAGATGAATGGGAAATTAGTAGGCAAGCTTGAGCCCCTGTCCTGCAAATGCCAAAAATAAAAACGCTTCAACATGGGTGGATCACTTAGATAGATTTTCTCCCTGGGCAGAACTGCCTTTTCTTTGTTCCTCCTTCATGTAGATGATAACAGGATAAAGGTTATCTCCAAATTTGCTTTGTTCTACCTCAGAACAAATCAACACTATAAGCTCTCCTCGAGATCATTTATTAATTTCTTCTGTGATCAGAGTTATATAGGGTTTTAAGCCTGAAGAAAACATTGTGGGCTCTGTAGCTTGGATTATGGGAGGGAATGGAAATGTGATAAAGGCAGGTAACAGGCCAGCTGAACTGAATGCACCTGTTCACTTAACTACTAGCGGGTCCACTTTTGAGTGTGTATCCAAATGCCCCGGAGGGCTTGTTAACAAACAGATTGCTGGGCTTCGCCCCCAGGAGCCTCTGATCAAGACTCTTGATATTCAAAGAAGGATTCTTGATATTCAAAGAAATGTATAAGGACCAGCAGTGTTAGCATGGTCTAGCATGCAAAGCAGACTCTTGGTCACCACCCCAGACCTTCTAATTAGATTATATTTAAACACCTTTCCCAAGTGATTTGTATGTCACTGAATTTGAGAAGCACCAGCCCAGAGGGCTTGTCTTGTATCTGTTGATCATGAAATTCAAATATTACAGAACCTGATGTTTCCTTTTCTATAGTTTTCTTTTCCATATGTAAATTATGGCTTACTCTCCATAATTTGGCATACTCTCCATAATTATGGCTTACTCTCCATAATTCTCCAGCAAACTAATTCCATATGCAACACATTTTCAGAACTTTCTGTCTCATGATTGCTGCCTCCTAATTGTTTGCGAGTACTATCACAATTTATTTTTATTTTTTGTATTTTTCCTTTATTCAGTGATTCATGTGGGATAGGCACAAGATAGGTGCATGTGTCCAACCTGTCTTCTTGATGTAATAGTCTAAGGATATTCTTTTATAAAGAAGATTTTAAACTACCATAAAATTGAATTATGAGTTGAATTAAATCTCAAATACAAAAATTTTTAAATATTTTGAATGACAAATTCTTTACAAATGGACAAGCTGCAAAAAAGCATTCTGAATAATTATGAAGTAACATTTGCAAAACTTCAGAAGATGAAGAGATGCCAACAGACTGATAGTGGTCAAATATGCATATTTGATATGAAAACATTCTTACTTGATATAAAACATGTGCAATGAAAACAGAATTGCATAAATAGTACCAGCAGTGTAATGATATAAAACAGTGAAGATTTATTACAAATTTCTCTCATGGACTGGAATAATAAGACAAGACAACTAGTACAAATATTATTAGACTGGTAAACTAGAAGAATTAGATAGAGTGTTTCTTGATTTTTAATAAAGCGCATGATATCCTTGTGGGCAAGACGAAGAAATATGACATAGTCTGGTAGATTTATAGTTAGTGTAACTATCAACTGTCCCTCAAAAATGCTGAATAATATCAAGTTGGACAGAAGTGTTAGGTGGCACACTTAGGTGTTGGCCTTGCACTGTCTTTCCCAACATTTAATCAGGAAATAGAATAAAGATCTGGGTGGAGTGTATGTGTGTGTGTGTGTGTGTGTGTGTGTGTGTGTGTGAGTGTGTGTTGTGGTTGGTGGAGTGTATCATGAACCTATCTGAAAAGAAGAGCTAACACCATGGACAATGTATTGCTCAAGGTTCTAACATGTTTACAGAAGCACAGAGTCTGAAAGGAAGGAACAAATGAAAGAAGTTTCAATTTTGTAGGGCTAATTTTTTTTTTCAATACCACATGCAATAAGAAAAAAGTCAATCATGCAAGGTAAGATAAAGGATTCTTTGTGGGTAGAAGGTTTGTGAGTACAAAGTCTAGGCATTTGTTTAGTGGCACATATTAGCAGTTTAAAAAAAATTAAAAAATAGCTTAGCTGGTTTTCAGATAAATATGCTTCCCTGATGAATAACAGTATGGGAATACAGTCATTATGATTTGATTAACTAGCTTCTGGGGACCCAAACAGAAATCCGATGTTCAGCTCCTAACCAAGACTAAAAGAAAGTCTCTGGTGGTTCCAATTCCCTTACAGTGACTCAGTGTGATAAATATGTGAAATATCTGTTATTTTTCACCAGAACAATTAGGCATTGTTCAGATGGCATCCCTGCTTAGACAGTTGGGCCAGATGTCCTAGCCAGGAACTTAAGAATTTCTTACACAATACATTGTAGCAAGTGTGTTAATATGAAATTAATAATAAAGCCCCCTGAAAGGGCCCACTAATGGAACCAATCTGACCTATAAAAGGGTGCCTGTTGCATGATTCCTCCCTAATTATTGTTCTGAGCGCCTGACAGTACCCAAAATATATATTCACAAATATGTGCAGTTAGTGTTGACATGTTATTCCTGCAGTGAGTAACAGGATAGAATAAACCATCTATTTTCCCAAGAGTTACCTGGGGTAGTTCCTTAAGTTCTGTTGGTATTACCTAAGTAAGGGGCATTGAGTATAAGTTTGGAAATAAGTAGGTAAAACAAAATTAAGTAGTTTTCTTAACAGTCTTTAATTTGCCAATAGATACGGTGAAGGTCTAAGGAGAAATGTAAAATACCATATTTCTTCCAGTTTGTTAGCACAGATCCTCCTCAAAATATCTCAGAAAACTGATTTATTATAAATGCACTTTAGGAAACTCTGAGCTAGAAAATTTCTAGGTTCCCTTCTGTGATACATTTCTGTATACATAGCACTGTCTTGCCACTCAGACTTCCAGTAAGAAAGAAAAGGAGGGAGAGAGTAAATCAGAGAGAAAGATGAAAGAAGGAAGGAAGGGTTAAGAAAGGAAGGAGAGGAAAGAAAGGAGACAGTAAGAAAAAATAGATAAAATAACAACAATAAAAAATGTCAGAAACAGTGGAGTCTGAACATAGCATTATTATACATATGCCATTTTTCTTAACTTTATGTCAGTTATCATAATTTAAGAATTTGACTACAGCACTTTCAAAGCATATTTATCACATTTATGTACATCTGATACAAAGATTATGTCCCTTATTATATTCAGGAAATTCCCTCTTCCAAAAGATCCCCAGCTCAGTACATCTGGATCACTCAAGGAATCATCAAGGGACTCATATGTCCCTTCAGTTTTCAAGTCAGAGATCAGAAAAAAACGAACACTTGTGCCAGCTGGAATTCAGTGCTTTGTGATAGTTTCAACACCTGATTCTGTTCTGGGCTGTGTTCCCTTCCAATCCTCACTGTATCTGCCTCCCTCCAACTCTCCAGCCCCAGCATGACATGCCACCCTGTCAAGTTTTTGTTTTTCAATCACATACTGGTGTAAGTGTGTGTGTATGCATAATATGCACAATATTTCTGAAATAAATGACTTCATATGCATTAAGTATCACTGTTTTGGTGGGAAATACTAGCTTAAGATTGTGCAAAATTCTTTGTTAATTATCGTCCCACATTAGTTCAAAATTCTAGAGGTAAAATGTATAAACAACTTGCTCCCAGATACTGCTTTCAAAAACTTCAGTCTTTTACATTTTCAGTCAGTTTATCATCTCCATCTAACCCATTTTCATGAAGTGAACGCAGCTTATAGTCAGTGTGTGATGAGGGGAACTACTGGAATCCACAAGGAAATCGCTAAGTATTTACTTTTACAAAATGAGCTGCATCACAGCCTGGAAATCGTGGGATGACCCTCTGTTCAAAGCAGCACTGCTTTCTGTGCTATGGTTGTTTCTCCTTCTCCTGCTTCACACCAGCCAACATCAGCCTCACAGAGTGATCCAGAATGTGAGCCTGAACAGCACCCAGGCTGGTATCAGAAGACTCAGGTTCAAATTCTAACTCCATCATTAATCTTGTAAGAGATGGCGAGTTGCTGAGACTCTAGGCTTATATCTCTGTATGTTGGAACATGGTAAGAAGAATGAGAGAGTTTCATATTTCATAGACACTGAAAATATATAAGCGAATGTGGATCTTGAGCTGTTTGCTGCCATAGTTCACACTTAATATCTGCAAATTGGGATGCACTAGAGGAGGGGTGGGGACTAAACATTGGGAGATAACATGGTTTAAAGCACTTAGAAAAGCACCAAGTGCTGAACAAATATAAACAAATAACATAACACTACTACTATTACTACCAAGAAACTGACTATCCAAAACGGTTACTTTATGTTCCTTATGTATAGAGCACACTTCTGAAATTTTCATCATCCATCAGAGTATATTGAATGGTGCTTACAATTGGTACTTCTTGCTTGATCATAGGGCTCTGTCCATACATTCCTGAACTGATATTGATGCTCTTGACATCTTAATTGGTTGTGACCTATGAATATGTCACCAGACTCTTAGGATCTCAAAAGGACTCAAGTACAACCATGTAATTCTGATCAAGGGAGAGACAGGAGTACTAGACTGACAGATTTATGCTGAAAATTTAGGGTAAAGGTTAAGGTAAAAGGAAAAGAAAATGTTATTTTATAGTCATTAACCTCACTAGCTTAAGATGGACTATGCATACATGTATATACACATTCTGCAAATACGTACAAGAAACCAGCAAGGGAAGAGGAAGTTTTGGAGTAAAAAATGATGGAAAATTGTAGTTTAATGACTCATATTAGCTTGCTTTCTAGTGGTTAATAACTGTTTATTATAATGATTAAAATGTATACAATTGTTACAACAGCTATTTCTTTGGTATTTAAGACTTAATAAACTACTTTCATCTATAATATATAATTTATTATAATATATAGTTTCTCCTGCATTGTCCTCTTATATGTGAGTATAATTAATTCCTTACAAAATCTCCCATTTTTAAATAGGAAAATTCAGACTCACAAGGCAAAATGATCCAAAACATCACCATTTTGAAAATAGAATTTCTTCCTTGTGACATGAGTTACAGATGACATTTTCACTGTGTCGAAGATCACTGATATCTTCCATCAATTGATTTAATTGGCCAATTATTTATTCATTTCTTCTGCTGGACTCCATTATTCCTAGACAGTTTAAAACTACTATTCATGCCACAGGAAATAGAGACAAAGAACACAGAAGATAACTTTGAAAAAAGAAAAGCGCAAATGCTCTGCCTGCATATGGCTTCTAAAGAAACTTTTATGACAAAACAGATGGTTTTAAAAAAAGAAATGATTCTCAAGCCCAGCTGACATTATACTAATTAGACAATCAGAAGGCACCTACCAAAAGTGATCTGATTGTAATACCAACATTTATAAAACATCATGTTTGCCTCCACTTCCCAACAGGCTCTGTCAAAACCTGGCTGCAATTCTTTTCTTCAGTTTGAAATTTTTTATTCTTAAAATAAAAGCTGTGCCCTCTTTCCACCTCCAACTATTGGAGACATCCTCCCCTATGGGGAAAGATAAAAATTCTTGGCTCATCAAAGTGATGCGTTAATAATCTTGGCAAAATTTCAGTTTAGTATAGGTACTTTCCAAACTTCCACATCAAACTCTTTTCATATGTCCAAGTGTCCTGGAGTGACAAGTCTTATATGATTTTCAAGCTGGCTTTCTCACGCAGAAAATTTCAATGTATTTCTCAGTCTACCACGTAACCTAGATGAATCAATTTTTAGTGTGCGATCTAACTTGAGACTTTGATCAAAATGATTTTCACTTGCAATGTCTGTCAAATGCTGAAAGTAAGTTCCCATAGGCTGCAGCCGGCTGGGCCACCACAGGTGAAATACCGTATCCCTAACTGTACTTACCCTGCTGAATTTCTTCTTGAGGATGGTGAAAGTATGATGGGCTTATCATGCTTCATCTTTCTTTTCTCTGTGTTATTATTATTTTGTATCTGAGTCAATGTATGGACCAAGTTATGCACTCATAGTGTATTTGTTAGAAATTATGCTGTGTGCTTTGAATGCACACACACACACACACACACCATCCATATATGCATAAATGTTCTGAAAATCAGAAAATATTTATTTGTGTAGTATTGTGTTCTGGAGAAGAATAATGCATGGATACTGCCTTCTAATTGGGTACATGGACCATAGGGGTAGGAGAGAAGGCACATATAAAGCATTAAATGCAAAAGGATAGAATAAGAGAGAAAGTCTCTCTGCATCAAAGAGTGGAACAAGTGCACCAAGTGGGATGCATCTGCTGAGGGCTATTAGAGATCGGCATGATTTGCTGTAAGTGTTAGATGAAGGATACATTTTCAAATATAAAAAAAGAACTGGCCAAGAGTTTAGGAGGAAGGAACAATATCTTAATGCTAGCTAGACATTAAAACAAGGATGAAGCTACAATTTTGGACAAAAGTGGTGAGATGAGGATGATCTTTGCCTGCAGCTAGAGAAGAACATGAAGAAGAACATTAAAATAATTTGAGCAAAAAGAAGGCCCCAGGTGTTATAACTAATAATTAATTTATTGATACTTCCTCCCTCTATCCCTCCTTCCCCTTTTCCTTAACTCACTCACTCCCTCCCTTCCTTCCTTCCTTTCTTTCTTCCTTCCTCCCCTCTCTTTTCTTCTTTTCTCTTTTCTTTTCTTTCTTTCCTTCCACAATCATTAGGTGAGTTCTTAACAGGAATTTGCCTAAGCTAGACAATTATTTCAAGATTAACACAAATTGAACCTAATCCATTTCAGGATCTTGGGATGGAGCTTTCCTTAATGCCCATGTGTTTCAGAGACCCATAATATATTCATATTTTAGAAAACTTTGATTTGCCCTTGGAAAACCCACTTCCTCTTAATAAGACATTACAAGGTTACATGGTCAACATTTCTATGATAAGTTAGCCATGGACATGTTCATGAGACCAACATTTGCTTTTTTAAACAATGTAAATATTGTGAAGTACAGGTGTGGTATAGTAGAAAAAGTATAGATCTCATCAAATAAGTTTGAGTGTTGAGCATTTTGTGGAATGTGGAGAAAAGTACTAAGTACTATTAGAAGCAGTACTGACAGCTAACACATTGAGTACTTTCTATGGGCCAGGTACTTTATGTGTGTTCTCCTTTGTTCCTCACAACTACTCTGTGAGCTAGATACTTATATTCTCCTCATTTTACAGATAAGAACACTGAGACTGCAGAATGTTTGGTGACTTGCTTAGGAAATAGGACAAGAGTGAGGTAGAGCTAAGACTTGAATCTGAGTCTGTCCGAAGTTTAAACCCATTTTCTTAATGACTACACAATGTCTCTGCAAAAATAATTTATGTAATAGGGCTTATGTAGATCAATAAAAATGTTTTCTCTGGAATTTTTGCAATCATAAGTTATTTTATCAGGATACTATTTAATCTTTTGGATTATTTAAAACATATGTTAATGAATAGACTGTTTCCCCTGTTAAGTTTTAAGGTGGGTGCTCATATTGTCTTGTGCAATTTTCCTGCTTCTTTAAGCACACCCTCACACACTAGCCAGTCTTACACTAGCATTAAATAACTTTTTTCTAATTTTCCCACGGTCAAGTCAGCAATTCACATCTGTTTGAAATGGCTTTATTCTGGCATTGTGCAAGTGGTTCATGAAAGAACATTTCCAAAGAAAAGAAACAAAAAATCAAACGTATTATGAACAGAGATGCTTTTGGGGTTCCCCTTATTTACATTTTTCACTGTAAGTAGGAAGTGAGAAAAATCCAGGAGGTTATTTGGTAATATTTTTTAAAAATAGCTACAGAAGTACAGTTCTGTATAGCTGAAAAATTGGTTGTCTTGATAAATTTAGCTGCTTACAATGTCAGATGGATTTTTCTTGCCAATCCTCTCCCTTTCCTACGACAGGGCAAGTGTACTTCACTCATAACCCACTCAGAGTGGGGCTGTCACAGCCTCAAAAAATCGTACATTGATCCGTAAAGGCAGATACTGATGATTCCCTGAAACACAGGCCAATTACAGAGTGACACATTCCTAATGACTTTCTGAAATGAGGTCTGGTGGCCGCTCACCTTTCCGGCTCCTACCCTACAACCACTAAGGGTCCTCCTTTCTCTGCTTCCTACCCCTTCCCACATATTTATGCTGCTAACACGATTTAAGACTTATTGAAGTCATGTTAAAAAGTATAATATCATTCCACTTGCCCACTTGCTATTAGAGTACCCATAAGTCCTTTAGTTTGTTGGTAATCTAATATTTTATCCATCCAACATTTGAATTTTTTACACAATCTACTGACATAAAATTGGACATAGTGTTTGTTTATATCTCTCAACTCTGGTCGTAGAAAATGAATATATATGATCTGCTCCTCTCTGAGAAGAAAGAACTGATGAATGAATTTCTTGGGATCATCACAAGATGGCTAGCTGTCTGAGTTTTCTGGACAAAATCCAGAGGCCACCTTGGGAATATGGATTTCTCTATAATTGTTTTTTTCACAAAACCTTTCTTCAGTTTGACAGCCAATTCCATTCCAGTTACCCTAACCAGATTTTGGCTTACTTTACCAGACTTCCTTAACACTTTTTCTGACTTCATCGTGCAACAATTTCAATCATGTTGAAATTGCGTTTGTGTTGCCATTTTATGCCAATTGAATTCAACAACAAAAAGTGGTCTAATTGTCTTTAATTATTAAATTTTCCTTAAAATAGAAGTAATTTTTAAGACCCCAAATATGAAAGTTTTTGTTTTTCCATTTCGTCTACATTTTCTGAACATCATATATCAGCATACGATAGTTGTAACATAACCTTTGAAAGTCTCAGTTTAGAAGAGACAGAAACAAGTGTAAACAAACTAGCAGAATAAGATGTTCTGACAGAAGTTGCTAAGGTATGCTGGAATGCAGTGGAGGGAAGTTTTTCCTAGATTAAATCATAGACAGTGGCCTTTGAGTAATTAATTTAATTTGTAATGTATCACCATGCAAACTGGAGAAAGTAAGTGCTATCCATTTTACTTGAAAATGATCAGATTCACTAAGACAAAGTCAGATCTCTCTGCTTGCTCATTTTCTTTTGCCCAGGTAAAGTTGAACATAGTCCTGTGAGCATTCTGTCAGACTCTTGGCCTTTTTCTTGACTCTTGGACTTCTTTTCTACCTGGCCTTCTCAGGACCAGCACCCTACAACATGCTTGTTGCTAGGAGAGCCTCAGAAAATGCTGAGCAAACGTTAGAAAAACATTGATTTACTTGCTTGTCTAAGCATGGCTAGCTCTAGGCAATATGAGAATCAGTAAATAAGGAAGTTATTTTTGTTTCCCCTATCTTTCCCTGTGCTTGTCATTCATTCTAGGTTTGTCCCTCACTCTGGTCCTGCTTCTGAATTTACTTGGAGTAATTTCCTTTCAGCCTTGTTAATCCTATAATTATAAGCTACAATGTCAGAACGTCCATTTTAAATATATACATTAAGTATATACACATATATTATGATAACAAATTTGTCAATGACTCTTCTTGGTATAACAGGGAAAGTTTCACTACCGTGACGGTCTCTAGGGAAAATATTTTGAGTTAAGTAGTTAAATTATGCGAAGTAAACCATGGCCTGGTTTTCCTTCTTGGGAGTCCTATCCCTGTTTAAAAACTAATAATAATCTTGCAGGGACATTCTGGGAAGGTGTCTCAAAAGTCAGTGTGTCTATTATAGGAAAAAAAAAAGGGATTCTCCATTCTATCTGAGAATCTGTGCACTCAGGAGAGGTAAAGAACATATTGAAGGAATGTTGCATCTGCACACGAGACAGGGACTGATGATATAATGCAAACAGATGACTGTCAAGGTGATTTAGTACATCCTTTCTCATCTTGGACCACAGATGGAGGTGCTGACTCAAACAGGCTCCAGAGGAAGCTTGCAGGTAAAAGTTTTATGGGAGAGGCTATTCTCCCCAAATACTGTATAATGCAGTATTTCAAAATGATATAACTGGGGTAAAATGGTGGACACATGATCTTGGAAGAGTCAGAAAAAATTTACCTTAGACAACTTTTCAATGGAAGAAGGAAAATACAATATTTTTAAAGACATTACATTTAATAAAATATTTTCCTCACTATAAATTTGTATTACATAATAGTAGAAAATCTGGGAAATGAAGAATAGAGAGAGAACAGAAACACCTCTCCTCAGAAGTAATTACTGCCAAAGCTTACAAAAATATTCTTATAGACCTTTATCTAGTCATAGCCATAGGATTTTTAAAACATATTTTAGTCTATATCTAGATGCACACACATATAGCTATATCCAGTTTTTATCTCATAACAACATATGAGTTTTCATATTCATACATTAAACTGCCATCCCATTATATTTAACCATTCCGTGACTATTGTTGCTTTGTGTTTCAATTTTCTAGTCTTAAATATCCTGTTGAAATTTACATTTTAGTACATAATTTCCTTGCTTCTTCATTATTCAATTAAATTACAGTATCAGAAATCAAATTAATCAACAGTAAAGAATTAGATGGGACATGAAATGATTAGGAATTACTAGGTCAAATGCTAGAATCATGTTAAATATGTATTTTAAATACATACACACATAAACTTTGATTTTAAATTGATATAAGCTCACTGCAGAAAATTTGGAAGTTATTCATACTCTTACTGTATATCTAATGTACATATGAGTTTTAATGGGAATTGAAGTACATGTACATTTGTGTAATTTGTTTTCTAAATAATATAAAATATTCTATTTTATAAAATTATTGTTTGATATTGTAATTGTTAATGGCTGCTTTAAAATCCTATTGATGTGTCTTATGTTATCTATTTAAGTTTCTATTAGGAGGAATCATGTTCAATAAGGCTGTATGAACCTTCTTACAGACATATGCTTCTCATAGTTTTTTGTATAATTAATTTGAATAAATGTATAAAAATGAATTTATTTCAAGAATGTGAGCATTTCTTTCTTCTTTCTTTTTTTCTTTCTTTCTTTTTTTTTAGAGACAGGGTCAAACTCTGTCACCCAGGCTAGAGTGCAATGGCACAATTATGATTCAGGGCAGCCTCAACCTCCTAGGCTCAAAGGATCCTCCTGCCTTAGCCTCCAAGTAGCTAAGACTACAGGCATTGCCACCACACCCAGATAATTTTTTAAATTTTCAGTAGAGACAGGGTCTCATTTTCCTCCCGGGCTGTTCTCAAACTCCTAGCCTCAAGCAATCTTCTGGCCTTGACCTCCCAAAGCTCTGGGATTATGAGAGTGAGCCACTGTCCCTGGCCAACTTTGACCATTCTTAAGAAATACACACACACACACACACACACACACACACACACACACACACACACACACAAATGTATATGAAGATAAAGCACAGCAACAAAAAATAACTGTCAAAAAATAATCTGCCAAAATTTTTACAACTTCTCCCAAACTTATATCATTTTATTTACATCTTATTTACATCTAACCATAATTATATAACATAGGGAGGGATTACTATTATCTTTGTTTTATAGGAAGAAACCTAAGCACGGAGGGATTTAGTAACTCACTCACAGTCACACAGCTGGTAAGAGACGGAGCCAGGATGTGTACCAGGGCAGAGCTGTTCCAGTGCCAGTGCTCTTCAGATAGAAATGATTATGACATATTTAAAATGGAATCTGGTGTTGTTAGAAAATAGGCAATGCATAATGACTCTTTTGCTCTTTTTTAAAAAAATGCAATTATCATCATCGTCCATTCATTAAATAAAATGCTTTGTTCAAGTCTAGAAATTTGGTTAAGAAAACAGAATTTCTAGTTGTAAATTTATTCAAAATAAACAAATGCTTTTAGCTTGGCATCATGTATCACATTACTTAGGGAGAGTGAAAAAATGCAATTTAGCAGGATTTCATACCAAGGGATAGTCAGGAGAGGGAAAAATGGGACAAAGTAGGATGTGGCTAATTGTAAATTAGTAAAGAAGATCAAATAGGTCAATAATTGATTGTGAAAAACCGGGATTGAGAGGAGTGAGCAGAGACAACTGGGGGAGAGCACTGTCTCCTATAGGGACATTGTTTAGCACAGCAAACAGGGTAGCGGGGTAGCCCGTCTATGAGATGCTGCTTCCCTTCCTGTGTCTAGACCCTCTGCTGGCCAGCTTTCAGGGCCATGAATACCACAGTGAAGGAAGTAGCTCTCACAGTCTCACAAAGTACTATATATTTTTCTCCTCATTTCTAAACATCATGATATTGACAGAGGCAGGAGGCGGACAAAGGCCTGGGCAGATAGGGCAGGGTCCCTGCAGAATCTCCAGCCCACCCCATAAGTGTTTACACCAGATGTTTTGTGCAGATCAGGGAATTGCACAGGGGGCTTGCCTGGGCATGCCTGCAGCAAACTGCACTTGGGGAATGGGGAGGAGCCACCAGGAATTCACACCTTACGCAGGGGAGGAGCTTGGTCTCTTCAACTCCTGTGTGGTGGCCCTGGTATTCAATTTGGGAGGTGGAAACCTACTTGCAGGACCTCCTCTTTTGCTGAAAGCTTCCTTTTTGCTTAATTCATTCCTTTAATTTCTCATCCTTTAATGTGTCTGCATGCCTAATTCTTCCTGGCCTTGAGACAAGAACCTAGATTAGCTGAGATAAGGAGCAAAATAGCCTACATCAATATCACTGAAAAAGTGCCAGCTGGGTGCAGTGGCTCACCCCTGTAATCTCAGCACTTTGGGAGGCTGAGGCAGGTGGATGATGAGGTTAGGAGTTCGAGACCAGCCTGGCCAACATAGTGAAAACCCCGTCTCTACTAAAAATACAAAAATTAGCCAGGCGTGGTGGTGCGTGCCTATAGTCCCAGCTACTCAGGAGGCTGAGGCAGGTGAATCTCTTGAACCCAGCAGGTGGCGGTTGTGGTGAGCTGAGACTGCACCACTGTACTCCAGCCTGTGCAACAGAGTAAGACTCTGTCTCAAACAAGAAAAAGAAAAAGTGCTGAACTTGAAGCTTGAAAGTTGAATTTCTAGTCCTAGTTCTTTTTACCAAAAAAGGTCAACAACTCACATACATACTTTGTATCTAGTTGTCCCATAAAATAGAATTAATTGTTCTTTATTTATTTATTTATTTATTTTTGAGATGGAGTTTTACTCTGTCACCCAGGCTGGAGTGCAGTGGAATAATCTCAGTTCACTGCAACCTCCACCTCCTGGGTTCAAGTGATTCTCCTGCCTCAGCCTCCCAAGTAGCTGGGACTACAGGTGCATACAACCACTCCCAGCCAATTTTTGTAATTCTAGTAGGGAGAAGGTTTCACCACGTTTGTCAGGCTGGTCTCAAACTCCTAACCTCAGGTGATCCACCAGCCTCGGCCTCCCAGAGTGCTGGGATTACAGGCGTGAGCCACTGTGCCCCGCCAATTGTTACCTTTTATTCTGTTCTATTAGGATAAGTCTTATTGGTTCAAAAAACATAAAATACCAGAGAAATCTTATTTGAGGGGAGGAATCATGGCATGAGGGAAGAGCATGTATGCACTAATATGCCCTGGATTGGAACCTCTGTTCAACCACATGACTGTGAGCCTTTGCAAGTTACTTGATCCCTCTGGACTTTGGTGCCTTATCAATTAAGGAGAATCATAACAGTTGTTCTATAGGTTCATATGAGAATTAAACTAGACAGTGTAAGTATCATGCCTGGAGCAATTTTTGACACTATAGGCACATCATAAGTTCCAGTTTCTTATGTTTGGAAATAGGTATTCAAGAGAGAAGAAAATGAGAGATCATTGTCCTTCACACAAATCAAAACTAACACTGAGATCCTCTTGTGGGCCTATTTATGTTTCTGTCAGCTTCATATCTCAAAATATGAGGCTTGGCCTCATAATTCTAGACAAAGCCCACAGCCAGTGAGATCTGGAAGCATGTCAGCAACCAGGACTTGGATGTGGATCTAGAATTCATCACAAGTGTGTGTGGGGGTGGCAGGGGAGGGAGCAGGTTGGCAGACAGGCAGTGCTAGAGAAAATCAAATAAAGGTAATGTCTAGTTTTATGACAAGAAGACAATATTTGAACAGCAGTGAGGTCAACAGGCAGCAATAGGCTCATGCTCAGGAGCCCATCACTAGACCTGCTTGCCCTTTATAAAGGCCTTGTGTTGGGAAGCTATTTTCTCTGGGCATGGGAGAGTGACATAGGGACTTGGGGACATTTGTTATTCTTTCCAAAATCTCATACTTTCATTGAGGGTTTTCTAGAATCCTCTTAAGGTTGAAATGCTCATAATTTTTTTCCTAAGTTTGAGATAATCATAGTTTTATTCATGGGAATTCTGATTCAGGTGTATCACAAGCCACTTCCAGGTGAGGGGAAAAAAGGGGGAAGGAAAATAAAATCAAGAGAAGGAGTAGGAAGAGGAGAAAAAGGAGAGGAAGAAAAAGAAGGAGGAAGTAGAGAAGTGAAGAAAGTATCAGGTTGGAAGGAAAAGAATGAGCAGGGGTTTTCAAGGAGACATGAGTTTGGAGAGATTTTAATGGGTATATGAGATGAACTTTATTTTTATGTCATTTAAAAAATAACTGAAGAAACAAATAGATACCAATATTCAGTTAAAAAAAAATAACTGGAGAAACTGAAAAAATACAACGCAATAAGGAAGCTAGTGATACTTAAGGCAAAGTAAGTAATTTTGATTCTGGATCGATGTAAATCTCTCCAAATGGTACAATGGGGTTGGGAGAGCAGGTTTAGTCATATGAAGAAGGGGAGATGGCATGCTGTCAGTTTCATGGAAGCAAAGATTCTTTGCATTTTCTGTTTTTATATCTCAATGGAATTTTTGCTCAGTTACACTCTATGTAAAATTATGAATTCTGCTTTAAAATATATAATTGATATTTTGTATTTCTGATGGTAACATGTTATTTATGTGAAATATTTTGGAGGAAGATGATAACATGCACACTAGAGCCACTTTCCACTTCTGACTACAGGATATGAGGCTTTCTCTATTTGAAAAGGTTTATGTCATTGGGGGAGCAGAAGGGGGCAATCCTTACCCATCCAGGAAGAGATATTGTATGCAAATTGATTCTGAAGTTAAGATTTCCCTATGTTCTTGTGAAGTGAAAAGAAAAATGTGGCCAATGCTAAGTTGAAGAAAAACACTCTATTGAAATTTAAATTGGCTCTCTATATAAGAGATTCTTCACGTGGGCATGCTTCTCACTGGCCATTCTATTCTAAAGTTAAAGATTTCTGTCTGCCATTGTAACCCATTCTGCTTATATGTATGGAAATAAGTAATGCAAATGAAGGCATCAGACAAGGCAAAATCTTGCTATGAGGAATTATGTCTGGTGTGGCAAATAGAATTAACAAGGAAAGAATCAACAAGGCCAAAAGAATTAACAAGGAAAGGGTCATTATAACATAGTTTCAAGAAATTCAACTCTTAGGTCTCAGACTTTCATTTTCATTTACATCAGTTTGG
The DNA here is from genome assembly GCA_963574635.1 of Cheracebus regulus. Lineage (NCBI taxonomy): Eukaryota > Metazoa > Chordata > Mammalia > Primates > Pitheciidae > Cheracebus > Cheracebus regulus. The sequence continues at coordinate 11,438 of CAUYQU010097671.1, read as the reverse complement.
CAACATATCATGGAAAGATTTCTCCAAGTAAGAATGAAAAAATATTAAATAAAATGCATGAAGTCTATTTAGTCTTACCAACTATGGTAAAGATGTTTAGTGCTCAACCATACCTAATTTTCCTCTCCTTTCTTCATTCATTGTACTTCACTCTTGCCTTCCAATTAGATGAGACCAGAGTTCTAGCAAATAAAATCTAATTAGAAGTGACAATGTGCCATTTCAGTTTGAGGTAATTAAAAACATGTATTTGAGTATTCTCCTCCTCCAAAATCTGCTCTGGAGAGTAATTTCAACTCACATCATAATTTTAAACATAAACATTAATTTTGTTAGGCTATGAGGATTTGGGGTACTTGTTCGTTATTGAAAGAAAATCTATATTGACTACTACTGGTTCTTTACTGAGTCTTTAGTTGTCATCCCTGGGCATCTAGCAAACTGTGATTGTCACCATTAATGGTAATTCTGACGCTTTTAGAGATTCTGAAAAATCTCAAATGGGGTGAGACTTACATACGTTAACTGGCAGAGAAATGGAAACCATCTGATTTTATTCTACCAGTGTGTGCAGAATCCAGAAGAACGCCTTGTTTAATCAGATTGCAGTCATTTTTATGAAAATACATTTCATAATCAGTAGACCAGCATTTACTTTACAGTTCTTTATTAGGTATCTTTTGAGATAACTGGAAGATAACATTTTTATGTCATTCAATCCTTTTCCTCTCAAAGAATCAAGCCATAAGTATTAGGGTAAACCACATGAAAATGGCAACATCAATATTGTAAAAATGGCCATACTGCCCAAAGTAATTTATAGATTCAACACTAGCTCCACTAAGCTACCTATGACCTCCTTCACAGAACTGGTAAAAACTACTTTAAACTTCATATGGAGCCAAAAGAGAGCACGCATAGCCAAGACAATTCTAAGCAAAAAGAACAAAGCTGGAGGCAAAATGCTGCTGGACTTCAAACTATACTAAAAGAGTAATCAAAACAGCATGGTACTGGTACTAAAACAGAGATATGGACCAATGGAACAGAACAGAATTCTTGGAGGCAACGCTACACATCTACAACCATCTGATCTTTGACAAACCTGACAAAAACAAGCAATGGGGAAAGGATTTCCTGTTTAATCAATGCTGTAGTGATAACTGGCTAGCCATGTGCAGAAAGCAGAAACTGGACCCCTTCCTGATACCTTACACTAAAATTAATTCCAGATGGATTAAAGACTTAAACATAAGACCTAACACCATAAACACCCTAGAAGAAAACCTAGTCAAAACCATTCAGGACATAGGCATAGGCAAGGACTTTGTGACTAAAACACTAAAAGCACTGGTAATAAAAGCCAACATAGACAAAAAGGATCTAATTAAACTCCAGAGCTTCTGTATAGCAAAAGAAACAATCATTAGAGTGAACTGGCAACCAACAGAATGGGAAAAATTTTTTGCAATCTACTTGTCTGACAAAGGGCTAATATCCAGAATCTACAAAGAACTAAAGCAGATTTACAAGAAAACAAACAAACAAATCCATTCAAAAGTGGGTGAAGGATATGAACAGACACTTTTCAAAAGAAGACACAAATAGGCCAACAAACATATGAAAAAATGCTCATCATCACTGGTTATTAGAGAAATGCAAATCAAAACCACATTGAGTTACCATCTCACGCCAGTTAGAATAGCAATCATTTAAAAATCTGGAGACAACAGATTCTGGAGAAGATGTGGAGAAATAGGAACATTCTTACACTGTTGGTGGGAGTGTAAATTAGTTCAACCATTGTGGAAGACAGTGTGGCGATTCCACAAGGACCTAGAAATAGAAATTCCATTTGACCCAGCAATCCCATTACTGGGCATGTACCCAAAGGATTATAAATTGTTCTATTATAGTGATACGTGCACATGCATGTTCACTGCAGCACTGTTTAAATAGCAAAGACCTGGAACCAACCTAAATGCCCACTGATGATAGACTGGACAAGAAAAATGTGGCACATATACACCATGGGATACTGTGCAGCCATACAAAAACGATGAGCTTGTGTCCTTTGTAGGGACTTGGATGAATCTGGAAACCATCATTCTCAGCAAACTGACACAAGAACAGAAAACCAAACACCACATGTTCTCACTCATAGGCAGGTATTGAACAATGAGAACACATGGACTCAAGGAGAGGAGCACCAAACACCGGGGGCATTTGGTGGGGGGTTGGGGAGGGACAGCAGTGGGTGGGGAGGGATAACATGGGGAGAAATGTCAGATATAGTCAAAGGGGGAATAGAGGCAGCAAACCACCTGGTTATGTATGCACCTATGCAACAACTCTTCATGACCTGCACATGTACCCCAGAACCTAAAGTAAAATAAATAATAATAATAATAATAATTTTAAGAAAGACATAGACAAAATGCTTTAGAAATTATGGAAAACATAAATCTAGGAGGAATAGCCCATGAGCTGGATAATGAAATAAAAATTTCACAAGATTTTGGCAGGCAGGAGCCTTGGGGTTTAAATAAATAAAATGTAATATAATAGGGATTCATTTAATGTCTAACACTGAGACTTGAAAAGCGAACTTGAGACTTAGATTCGGGAGTCCTGGCTTCTCATTAAGCTGCATAGAAAGGCATAGCTGACCACAAACCAAACTGGCAAATACTATTGGCCCAGCTTCCAACAAAGCAACATTAGGAGGAATTATAGGTGAAGACTATATTCCTTGTCATATGTGTTCTCTGAAGTCTCTGGTCCTGTAGCTCGTGGTCAGCTAGTGGTTTGACTGAGGTTTCCATAAATGCTGTATTTAAGTCACCTTTTCTTGACTTAGTGCTTTTTTTTGCTCGCTTGCTGTAAATCTTTGACTATTTCCCAGAGTTTCACAAAGTTGATTAGGATGGGTTTTGCTGATATTTATGTGTGAGTTTCTGTGAAGATCCTTGGGGCTGCTTACTCTGCAGTTCTTGCTGGTGTCACTCTGGACCTCGAGGCATCCTGTGTAGAATAGAAGAGTCAGCCTGCATTTGGTCCAGCCAGGCCATTTCTGCTGAATCATGCACAGCCCCAAGTGCCAGGGACTAACTGGAGAGGAGCAAGCTGGCAAAGTGTCAGAAACTGGTGGCACTCAGCCTGGAAAAGAGGAGGTCCATTGGAGGTGGTGGCTGTTTAAAGATCGTGATGCTCTGACACCTGAGAACTCCGAGAGAAAAGTTAAGGATGCACATACCTGGGAAGTCTCAGAGATACAAATTTGGGCTCAATGATAGGAAAACTGGTGCAAAGAAGAGCCTGTCAGTGGGGTGCTGGCCTCTGCGTCTTAGTAGCTGCTTGAGCTACCTGTCATCTGCCTCAAATGCTGCCCAGCAATTTCTGCAGGTGGAGGCCGTGAAGTGAGGTGATGTAGACCCTTTCCATCCTAAGACACTATCATTTTTGTCCACTCTAGTCTTCAGCTTCTGTTGCTATCTCTTGTGGATTCTTTTTTTATAAAGGTATGTCCTCTCCGTCCATACTTCGCCATGCAAATGGTGTCAACTGTTCCCCCACCAACCTGTCTCTCACCACACTCAGCAGTGTTGTAGGCGTTGCCCTCTAAACTCAAATAGGAGTGAGGCTCCCACCTACTGAAAGAAACGCAGTTGGTCCTGTTGCCTGAATGTCAATTCCGATTCCATTTGCAACTGGCCCCAGCTGCCTTTCTAGATCCAGGTCCCTTGTGTCTGTCCCCTCTCGCATTGCCACTCAGTTCCCTGGGGAAGTAATCATGCTGCATGTGGCAGATGGCTTCACTGGGGGATGGAGGGGCAGGGGCAATGGGAGGCTGTGCCCAGGACTGCCTGAGTTGCAGGAGGAGATTCTGTCGGAGCTGAGCTGTAAAGGAAGGAGGGGCCCCAGGGACAATGGGAGAAGACCAGCCCCAAAGGTTCTGAGAACCCCTCACGAATCAGACTTCTCTGAGGCTGAGAGATGACCAGGATGCTCTGACAACAATGTTATTTCCTTTCACCACGAAGATACTCCATTCTCTCTAAAGTGCACTAGACACAGACAGAAAACCTCATGTTTTATCCCTGGGCATAACCTTTGAACTTCTCAGCAGGACACAACATATAGCACAGAGGCAAAATAAAAAGGAATACAGAAAGAAAGAAAAGAAAAAAAACAACCTGATGTTGCAAAGAAAGAACACAAAGGTTGGGGACGAGGCCTGCCTGGGTGGGCTCGTTCAGCGAACGCACAGCAAGGATGCAGTCCTCGTGAGGCCTCGTGACCTGAGGGCCCCATTGTGCTTTCCTGGGGGAAAGCCACCGAGATAAGGATGAGAATAAGTCAGCCAATTTTGTCCTGCTGTGTATAATTACCTCTCCATCTATTTATAAAGCCTTGAGGAATTAAAGCAATTATTCCTCCTAAAAACACCAAGGGCAGTGAGGCCTCTGGAGATAGCTGCTGCATAACCTCTCCACTGCTCTCTCGCAGGCCGCCTGTGCTACACTGACTTTCCCTGTGGCGGAGGCAGCGGTGGTGCAGGGGCCACGGACAATCCCAGGGTCGTGGGAGGTCTCCCCGCTCCAGGACTCGGGCAAATCCCTCTACCGCTCCGCGGCTTGAAATCTTCATCTGTAAGTGGGGATGTGACTGTGTCTGTCTCCCCCAGATGTTGGGAAGGTCAGACAGGTCTAAATCTATATGCAGTCACTAAGAAGAATATTTAGCAGATGTTGCCAGCTTACTGAAATCAACCGGGATTTCACCCCTTCTCTCCAAACCACCCTCTCCTGGCCACATAATCCTTCAGCTGCTCAGGCTGATTCCTGGGGTCATCTTGGATTCCTTTCTTCCTCTCATACCTCACATCTAATCCACCAGCTAATGATGTGGGTTCCAGCTTCAAAATGCGTGTGCAAGCCGCCCTGCCCCCACCTCCATGACCACCCCGTTCTGACCCTGAGAGTCCCAGCCCCTTCCTTCCTCAGTCACAGGGCTCCAGCTCTGGCTGCTGGGTGGAGGCTGGGCTTGCTGCTGCTTTGGGGACTTTGCCTTTTATTGCTCCTTCTGGAATTCGCATCCCCACACACCTGCCTGCTCACATGCTCCCCTGTAAGCCTTGCTCCAAGGGCACCTCCTCAGTGAGGCCGCCCTGACTACTGCCGCCCACACCACCCCCACTTCCCTGGATCATTTTTTATCCATGGGTGTATTCCCCTCTGACACACCATGTCATTTACTTTTTCATCTTTTCGCTCAACTATTCTTCCCTCTAGAATGGTGGTTCTCAACCAGGGGCCATCTGTCAGTGTCTAGAGACATTTGGAATTATCATAACTGGGGGTGGAGTGCTCCAGGCACCCAGTTGGCACAGGCAGGCATGCATAGGGTTAAGAACACCCATCTGAAGAACCCCCACCCCAGATGGCAACAGAGCCAAAGTTGAGAAACCCTCATCCAGACTATAAGCCCTGTGAGGGCAAGGGCTCCGTCCCTTGTTTTGGTCACTACAGTATCTCCAGCACCCAGAACAGGGCTTGACAACATGGATGCCCAGTAAATGGTGAGCAAACAGAGATGGCACATACGCAGCACTGAGAAAATGTTGGTCATCATTATCGTTCTTGCTCATGGGTTTGTGTTGTTTCTGTGCCTCAGGTTTTCAGGAAGCTCTCTGCTTTTCTCCTGGGCAGTGCAACAGAGGGCAAGAGTGTTGGACTTGGATTTAGAGACCTTTGTCTGAGCCCTAGGTTGGTCATTATGAGCTGCGTGGCTCTGGGAAACTCACTTAATCTCTCTGAGGTTTTGTTTCCTCATTTGTTGAGTTGGAACATAATTTGTTTCCACTTCATCTCACAAGCTGGCGAGATGAGCAAAAATGATGATATGTCAAAATGCTTGTAAGCACTAAATACCTTCCAGTTATTGTCATTATGTGGTTCCTCCTGCAAAATGGAAAAACCAATCGATTTTACCATGGCTGACAATCTTACATCGGTTGTGAGGAGCCTATTATTCATAATTTTAGTGTGTTTCCATTTCTGCCCATATGGTACTTCTCCCTTAGACAGGTATCTTGAGACAAGAAGAAGAGCAGGTGGCGTTTAAAATACATTGCACATATCACATGCATTTCACTGAACAGCTTTTTGCATTTAAAATCCAGACAATATGCTCAAAATAGTACTAATAAATTTTCTATCTTGTGTAATGTATCTCAGACATATACCAATGGAAAATAAAGAACAACTCAATAAAATAGAGATCATAAAAAGGGGGGCTTGTACATTAGGAGAGTGAACTTCCAGCCATTGTCAATGCAGCCTTTGAGTGCAAGGATCCCAGATGTTTGATTTGGACCCATGTACTTTTGCAATAGGATAGTGTTCTTCTTATGAATGAAACATCAAAAGGCATATGGCTGTAGAGGCAATCATGCTGGCAAATGTGTGTCTTGGAGAGCAGAAATGGCCAGCTGAACACTTCCTTCCTCATTCGTGAAGCTGTCAGGAGCAAAGCTCCAGGGATTGCCTTCCGCCCTGCTGGCAATGAATGGCCTCTCCTGACAGATGGCCCAAGGGCTTTTGGCTAGAGATTTGCAACATCAAAGAGTGAGTGGCATGGGCTGGCCAGCCACCTGAGACAATGTACTTTATTCCAGAACGCAGTTCATAGTTTCACCTTTCCGGCTCAGTGGGGATTAAGTCTGAAAGAGCCTTTGGAAAGGTTGATAACTAATGAATGTAAATACTATGTATCTAGCAACATAACGCTTTTTTTCTTCTTTTTTTGGCTTCTTCATGGAGTCATTACTCTTTCCTTGAGTTGTCAGTTCCTTCATTTAGTCTATTTGTTCAACAATTATTGATCAAATATTACTTGTGCTGGGCAGTGTTCTAAGCCCCAAGAATTTTGTGTTAAACCAGTACCCTGCCCTCATAAACACATAATCTAGAGACATTGAACTGTGAGCACAGGAATAAGCAGTATACTTTCAGAATGTAGTCAGTGTTCTCAAGGGAAGTGCTTATGATGTAACAGAGCTTCTTTTCATCACAAAGGAGGGCCATTAGGAAGGGCCAGTCAGGACAGGAGATGCTGGCAGGAAGGGAGCCAGCCTGTGATGTGCTGGGAAGACAGGCAGAGAGACCATACGTTCAAAGGGTGTGAGGCAGACATGAGTTCGCAGAAAGTGTGCCAAGGGTCTGGAGCAGAGTGAGTGGGGGGGGGGGGATAAAGACAGGGAGAGGCTAAAGGGCCAAGAGGGGCTGGACCCTGTGGAGCGTTGATGGCTGTGCTGTGAGTGAATTTGGATGTTATTTAAGGGGAATAGGAAGTTATTGAAATATTTTAAGTAGAGAAATGGGATGCACTGATTTACCTTATAAAAAGAGTTCTCTAGCTGCTTTGAGAGACTGGATTATAGCAGGGTGACACAGTTCGGATGTTTGTCCTCTCCAAATCTCACATTGAAATGTGATCCTCAGTCTTGGAGGTGGGGTCTGGTGGGAGATGATTGGGTCGTGAGGCAGATCCTTCACGAATGGCTAGTGACATCCCCTTGGTGGTAAGTGAGTTCTCACTCTGGTAGTTCACATGAGATCTGCCTGTTTAAAAGAGTATGGTGGCCAAGTATGGTGGCTCATGCCTGTCATCCCAGCACTTTGGGAGGTAAAGGCAGGAGAATCACTTGAGCCCAGGAGTTTGAGCCCAGCCTGGGCAACATGGTGAAACTCATATCTACCAAAAATAGAAATATTAGCAGGGTGTGATGGCACACCCTCTGTAGTCCCAGCTACCTAGGAGGCTGAGGTGGGAGGATCTCTTGAGCCTGGGATGTGGAGGTTGCAGTGAGCCAAGATTGTGCCACTGCACTCCAGCCTAGGCAACAAAGCCAGATTCCATCTCAAAAAAAAAAAAAAAAATAGAGGGCCGCACCCCTCCCCCACCCACTCTTGCTCCATCTCTCGCCATGTGAGGCACCTGCTGCTCCTCCATCTTCCACCGTGGTTGTGAGCTTCCTGAGGCCTCACCAGGAGCAGATGTGAGCAAATCAAACCTCTTTTCTTTATAAATTATCCATATTTAGGTATTTCTTTATAGCTACTACAAGGGGAAAAGGGAGAGCAGGGAGATCAGTGATGCTTTCACAGTAGTATAGCAATAGAGTGGCATCTTGGACCAGGGTGGTGGCTGAGAAGACAGGATCATGGCTTTGAGATATACTCTGAAGAAGAAAAGTAGGCCTTCCTGATTGAATTGTCACAAGCTGTAATGGAAAGGGCAAATTCAAAGATGTCTCCTGGGTTTTTGGCTTAAGCATCTGGATACAGAACTATGGAAGAATGGGAGGGAAATGGGTTTGGAGTATATATGCATGCAGCTAACAATTCTGTCTTGCATGTGTGAAGTTTAGACACCCGTGAGACATCTGCATAGAGGGCTGGGCACAATGGCTCACGCCTGTAATCCCAGCACTTTGGGAGGCTGAGGCAGGTGGATCACTTGAGGTCAGGAGTTTGAGACCAGCCTGACCAACATGGCGAAACCCTGTGTCTACTAAAAATACAAAAATTTGCCAGGTGTGGTGGTGTGCACCCGTAATCCCAGCTACTTGAGAGGCTGAGACACGAGAATCACTTGAATCTGGGAGGCAGAGGTTACAGTGAGCCAGGGTCACACTACTGCACTCCAGCCTGGATGACAAAGCAAGACTCTGTCTCTAAATAAATAAATAAGACATCTGTGTAGAGATGTTAGGCTGGCAGTTAGATAAAAGTCTGGAGTTTCCAGACAAGGTCAGGACCAGAAATGAAGATTTGGGATTCATTAGCATGTAGATTGTATTCAGAGCTACAGGAATAGATGAAATAATTGAGGAAGAGAGTTAGAGGGGCTGAGAGCAAACACAGGAACATGCAGCATTTAAAGGACAATGGAGAACGAGATGGCAGAGGTGCCAATAGAAGGAAAAGCCAAAGGGTGCTATCATAGAAGGTGACAACAGAATATGTCACAAAGAGGAATATGTTTGAATGTGTCAAATGCTATAATCACAGGATATAGCAATAAACACAAAGTCCTATGGGAATACTGAGGATGAGCTGCCTCTAGTGTGTATGAAACCCTGGCCAAATATTTGTTGTGGGGTCCCTGTCTAAATACGCAATGTGATTTAAATATACTGCATATTCTTGGGCTTATGTGGGATGTAGTGACTTATTGATGAAGATTTGGAATAATGAGTAGGAAGAGATGCTTATGGATTTGTTTATGAGCCAGTTAGTGCATTTGAGGATTCTTCATCCTATGTCTAATGTCAATGTCTTTTCCTAAATCAGGGCATCAGTGCCATTCTGGAGGCCCAAACCACACATGATTCTGTGAAAGAAACTCTGTGCTGGCCAAAGGATTCACTCACTCTCCAGGCTCTCCTGTATGGGCCCTCACCATGGAGTCCTGAATACTTGGGGCATCTGGTTGACCACATGCTTGGGAGAGCACCAGAGAAGGTCCTGGTTCTCAAGACTCCAGCTTCTCTTTAGGAAGAGTTGACTATCTGTCTAGCCTCCAACTTTTCTGGCTGCTACCAGAGGGTCTAGCCTCTAAACCATCTGTATCAAAGAGCTGACAGGGCCTGAGCTTCCTCAGGACCCTAGGGGTGACAGAGAGCAAAGCAAAAGTTTGAGAGATCAGGCAGGCCTTTGTCACCGCTCCACTTCCCAGCTCAGTGCAGAGCAAGTAGGAGGTAAACTTCTGCTCTTAGCTTCTCTGTAAGGAGAGAAGAAATGGACCACACATCTAGCGCCTCAACTTTTCTGACAACTACTAGAAGGACTGGCTCCTGTCTCACCTGTCTCAGGGCACTGATGGTACTTGGCACACTCTAGTCTCCTGGGGCCACCAAGAATGAGAACAGCATTTTGGACAAACATAGGTTTGAGAGGCACCCAGAATCTCTGACTGGGCTGTGAGGAGACTCATCTGTGAAGATTGAGGGAGGTCGCTATTTAATCTAATGTGCAGAAACCAACCAGAGAGTCAAGGACAATGAACAAACAGGAAATATCTCATAAATAAAAGAACAAGGTAAATCTTCAGAAACTGATCCAAATGGAATGGAGATATGTGATTTACTGGGCAAAAATTCAAATGACCTGTCACAAAGATGCTCAGTGAGGTCAGGAAAACAATGCATGAATAAAATGAGAATTTCAACCAACAAGGTAGAAAATATTTAAAAATGCTGGCCAGATGTGGTGACTTGCTTTTTAATCCCAGCACTTTGGGAGGCTGAGGTGGGTGGATCACGAGGTCAGGAGGTAGAGACCATCCTGGCTAACATGCTGAAACCCCATTTCTACTAAAAATACAAAAAAATTAGTTGGGTATGGTGGTGCACGCCTGTAGTCCTAGCTACTCAGGAGGCTGAGGCAGGAAAATTGCTTGAACCCAGGAGGCAGAGATTGCAGTGAGCCGAGATTGAACCACTGCACTACAGCCTGGGCAACAGTGCGAGACTCTGTCTCAAAAAAAAAAAAAAGTGCCAAACGGAAATTACAGAGCTGGAGAATATAACAAAAGAAGAAAAAAATTTAATAGAGGGATTCAATAGCAGCCTAGGTCAACTGTAAGAAAGGGTTACTGAACTTGAGGACTGGTCATTGGCAATCATTCAGTCACAGCATTAAAAAGACTGAAGAACAGTGAAGTAATCCCAGCAGTTTAGGAGGCCGAGGTGGGCAGATCACAAGGTCTGGAGTTTTGAGACCTGTCTAGCCAACATAGTGAAACCCCATCTATACTAAAAATACAAAAAATTAGCTGGGTATGGTGGTATGTGCCTGTAATCCCAGCTACTCAGGAGGCTGAGGTAGGAGAATCTCATGAACCCGAGAGGCGGAGGTTGCAGTGAGCAGAGATTGCGCCATTGCACTCCAGTCTGGGAGACAGTGCAAGACTCCATCTAAAAAAAAAAAAAAGAGAGAGAAAATAAAAGAAAAAGAGTGAAGATACCTTAAAAGACTTATGAGGGAGAGATCCAGGATGGCCGATTAGCAACAGCTCAGGAATGTAGCTCCCAGGGAAAGCGCAGAGAGCAAATGGAGACGGCACTTTCCGGCGAATTTTTGTTGCCCACAGACCGGGAGATTTCCGGCGGAGGAGCCACATGGGTTGCCAGCGCGACTCTTTTGGCTGGCGCAGCTGTTTTGCTGGTGGCCCAGCGCGGCGCTTCCTGGTGCGGAGTATACGGGATGGACAGGCTTGACGGGTCCCATCCCCACAAGGAAAACAGCAATTGGAAGCGCTGAGGACTGAGAGTTTCACAGCAAGCACAGCGAACCCGGGAAGGTCTGGCTCTGTGGGGAACGAGCATCTGCCAAAGGAAAACTAAGAAACAGAAAAACTTCATCACCGGG
>CAUYQU010097669.1:0-17477 GCA_963574635.1 Cheracebus regulus | reverse complement strand
CTGCCGGGTGGAAGCTTGAAGTACAGGAAGTTACGAGAGAGCTGATAGAGCAGATGGTGATTGGTTCGGTGCGTTGCTGGGTGGGGGAGGCTGCTAGCCTTGGGCCGAGCCTTGGCAGAGTGAGATAAGGAATTCTCCCCGCGGGAGGGGAGTGGTTGGGGAGAGCCTTTCTTATCGTAGTTAGGCCCTTTCCACATGACTGAAGAATGGGGCCAGAAGTCCCATACCAGACAATTAAGAGTTAGCTGAGGATTTGATGGGGATTTGCAAGCAGATTATGGGTTTTCCCTCCAGAGGTCCCCTTTTCTGGGAATTTCCTCCTCAATTTCCAGCTTCTCTGGAAGCCCCAAACTCCAATCTCTGGCTCCACATCCCCTAAAATTGCTTCTTTCTGTTTGAGATCTCTTCTGCTGTGTGCAGAAGCAAGCTGGGAAGTTCCCTCAGGGGAAAATCTTGGTAAATATGGAGCCCATCTTATGTGCTTCCCTCATTTCGAGGACTGTCTGTTCCCTGCTCAATTTCTGGCTGCTTAGATGTATCTCCAGTCCCTTCAAAGACTTGTTTGTTATATTTTGCCCAGAGTTTATAAGTAATTTTGGCGGAGGGATTAATCTGATACAATCTAGTCCTCCAAAACGAGAACTAGAACTCTGGCCACATCTCTTCTCATCCAGTCTTTTAATGCTCAAATTATAGTGGCTGTGATCCCTTAATGACAAGAAGCTTCATCTTTCCGCTTAAGTATCTTCTTGTGATAGTCTAAAGGAATGAGTCTCAATACTGTCTGTGGGGAAGAAACAAGAAAAGCTGATTCGTCCTCTAAATGCCCCATTCATTCCCCGTTCGTGTTTCTGTCATCATCACTTCCTGGAGATACTGGTGTAAACAGAAAGGTGAGACGCTTCTTTAAAGGTTGGCCCTGTTTCAGGAATCATCTCAACTTTGAAGTCAGAAATCCATGTGGATGTGATACCTCTTTTCTCCAGTGTTACTCCCAGTCAGGCGGCAACCCGTAAAAGTGTTTGAATCCCTTCAGGTCCCATATGTAGGCAGCCATTTTCCCCTAGGCAGGCTCACAGAGTCCAGATGTTTGGTCAGGGCTGGTGTTAACCATGAGGTACAGACTAAGTTCTCTTCTATGTTAACGTAGCCCTTGTGTTGACACCAGATGGTGATTCCAGACCTCCAACCCTCTTGTGTTTCTCTTGGGTTATCTGCGGGCCAGCTTACTTCAGTTGGAGATATTCCAATTTATTAGAAATATGTCAATAAGTTAGAAAATCAAAGGGAAATCACTCAGATCTTTATTTTCTTCCTTCCTGAAGGTCCTTGTCCTTAGGGTGCCAGGGAGGTATCACCTACTTTTTTCTATCAAGAACATTCAAACTCTTGCTCCCTGTTAATCTTCCCTACTCTCCCCATCCTCCCAAAAGAAAATCCTGCTCCATTTGTTCCTCTAGAACAATGGAGTGGGTTCTTGCTTTTGCATAACTAAGTGACCAAACTTAGTTATATGAAATACTTACACTTTCCCCAATTAAAAAAATGCTACGCTGAGGTACTTTAAAAGCTCTCTTCTTAAAAGCAGAAATGGCTAGCAAATCTAAAGGCTTAATTTCACTATGAAAAAGGCTTTTGGAAGATATACAAGTGGCCAACAAACATAAGAAAAAAATGCCTGACATCATTACTCCTTAGAGAAATGCAAATCAAAAGCACAATGAGATACCATCTCACACCAGGCAGAATGGCTATTTTTAAAAGGTTGAAAAATAACAGATGCTGGTGAGATTGCAGAGAAAAGGGAATGCTTATTCACTGCTGGTGGAAATGTAAATTAGTTCAGCCATTGTGGAAAGCAGTGTGGAGCCTTCTCAAAGAACTTAAAACAGAACTGCCATTGGACCCAGTAATCTCATTATAGGATATATACCTGCAGCAGTCCATTCTCGTGCTGCTATAAGGACATACCCAAGACTGGGTAATTTATAAAGAAGAAGAGATTTAATGGACTCACAGTTCCACTTGGCTGGGGAGGTCTCACAATCAAGTGGAAGATGGAAGAGCAAAGGCACATCTTATATGGCAGCAGGCAAGAGAGTGTGTGCAAGGGAACTGCCCTTTATAAAACTATCAGATCTTGTGAGACTTATTCACTATCATGAGAACAGCTTGGGAAACACCTGCCACCATGACTCAATTACCTCTCACTGGGTTGCTCCCATGACACATAGGGATTATGGGAGCTACAATTTAAGATGAGATTTGGAGGGGGCACAGCCAAATCATATCAATACCCAAAGGAAAATAAATTGTTCTACCATAAAGATGAATGCACTCATATGTTCACTGCAGCACTACTCGCAATAACAAAGACACGGAATCAACCTAAATGCCTGTCATCAAAACACTGGATAAAGAAAATGTGGCACATATACATCATGGAATACTATGTATCCATCAGAAGAACAAGATCATGTTCTTTGCAGCAACGTGGGTGAAGCTGGAGGCCATTATCCTAAGTGAACCAATGCAGGAACAGAAAACCAAATACTGCGTGTTCTCACTTAGAAGTAGGATCTAAACATTGAGTACACATGGACACAAATAAGTGAACAATGGACACACCAAGGCCTCCATGAGAGTGGAGAGTGGAAGGAGGCTGAGGATCAAAAACTACCTATTGGGTACTAGGCTTATTAGCTGGGTGACAAAACAGTTTGTATACCAAACCCCCATGATACTCAATTTACCTGTATGACAACCTGCATATGTACCCCTGAACCTAAAATAAAAGTTAAAAAAGATAAAATTTGTAATCAACAACCACAAAAGCTTTTGTTTCACACAGCATTTATTACGATATGTAAAATAGTAATACTTAAATCAGTTTGTGATTCCTTAAGAATCCAAAATGATAGTTATTTTTATTTGACAAACCAGCTCTATCTATGCCAGCTCTAAGTCCTAGATCTTGACTACATGGTGCAGAGTGGACTTAGGACCTTTTACATTCTTAAAATCATGGTAAAGTTATAACCATTTTAAAGTATACAATTCAGTGGGATTAAGCCTGTTCACCCATGTTATGCAGCCATCACCTCTATCTAGGTCCAGAACTTTAAAAAATCACCCTAAACAGAAATAGTAACTAAGCAGTCACTCTCCATTTCTGTCTCTCCTCAGCACTTAGCAACTACTAATCTGCTTTTTGTCTCTATGCATTTGCCTATTCTGGACATTTCTTATAAATGGAATCATTCAATATGTGGTCTTCAGTGTCTGGCTTCTTTTACTTAGCATAATGTTTTTGAAGCTCATCCATGTTGTATTTTTCCTTCCTTTTTATGGATGAATAGCATTTAACTTTATGGTATCAAAACACATTTTGTTTATCCATCTATTGATGGACATTTAGATTGTTTGAACCTTTTGGCTATTGTGACTAGAGCTGCTGTGGTTCACTTGTGTATAACATTTTGTAAACAAATGGAAATGTTTTAATTTGAACATCTGGTTTCAGTTCTCTTGGGTATATACTTAAAGTGGAATTTATAGGTCAAATGATAATTCTATGTTTAATTTATTGAAGAATCACCAAACTGTTTTCCACAGTGGTTGTACCATTTTACATTCCCACCAGCAATGTATGAAGGTTCCAATTTCTCCACATCTTTACCAACACTTACTCTCTTTTTTTAAGAAATGACTATTCTAGTGGGTATAAAATGGTATCTCATTGTGGTTTTGATTTGTCTGTAATGACTAATGACATTGAACATCTTTTCATGTGCTTTTTGGCCATTTATATATGTTCACAGAAACGTCTGTTCTAGTCATTTGTCCCTTTTTAAACCGGGTTGTGTTTTGTTGTTGGTTGAGTTGGATTTTTAAAGCTTTAAGTTGCAGAGAACCAAACACTAGCTTAAACAAAAAATGATTTTTAGGAGGAGACTTACATAGCTGGAAGGTAAAAGGGGAAATTTGTTTAGTTCCAGGAACTCTAAAATGTGAGGAGGGCTCTGTGTCCTTTTTATATCTCTCAGCTGTAATTCCCCCAAATTAGTCGCAGAGATTTCTTTTACTACAGAGTGGCAAGGCGACCTTCAGTAGCACCACATCCTTCCCATCCCCTGACAGTGGAAAGAAATCTTCCTACTACCTTTCATTTTAAAGGGATAGCATTAGGAGAAATACCTAATGTAGATGACAGGTTGATAGGTGCAGCAAACCACTGTGGCAGTGTATACCTATGTAACAAACCTGCACGTTCTGCACATCTATCCCAGAACTTAAAGTATAATAATAAAAAAAAATATTTAGAGACAGCATCTTGCTATGTTGCCCAGACTGGAGTATAGTGGCATAATCACAGCTCATTGTAGCCTTGACCTCCCAGGCTCAGGCGGTCCTCTCACCTCAGCCTCCTGAGTAGCTGGGACTGCAGGTGTGCATCACCATGCCCAGCTAATTTTTTAATTTTTTGTAGAGATGAGATCTCCCTATGTTGCCCAGTCTGATCTCGAACTCCTGGGCTCAATCAATCCTCCCACCTCAGCCTCCCAAAATGTTGAAATTACAGGTGTGAGCCACTACACCCACTCTCTAATACCTTTCAGAAAATGTCTGATTGACTCAGTTTAGATTTCATGTCCAGGTCTTAAATGATCATGGTAGCCAATGATATGGGTAGCATAATTTGCTGAGTCTAGGTCATGTACCCACTGATGTCATCACAGTGACAAGTCAGTGTTCCTAACCACAGGGAAGGGGTTCCCCACAGAAAAGTGGAGTTTAGATCTGAGAAGGTAGTTGAGAATGAGTGCTGTATAGTGAATAGTAGATTTCCCCCCCATTTTGTACCTTATATCTTTGGCTGTATATATATTCACATGCCATTCTAATTATACATACAGTTTCAAAAATGCCTCTGCTTCTCCAAATACAACTGTACTTTATAGTTTCAAAACAGATCGACCTCCTTCTTACACCGATATCTATGTTTTGTGTCCTCCATAGTCACACCTAAGAGAGGTGCAAGGAGGATTTCATTCCTGGGAATGACCTACTTTAATAGCCTGGGTATTTACTGAAGAACTGAACCCAGGCTTGAGGTTTTTAGGCAATATTTAAAACCTCAGTTGACATGAATTAGATGATTCTATGGCATAATAACCACATCTAGAGAGCCTATCTAAACCTGGACCTTGTCTCTTGACCTTCACCTTATGGTTTCTATTTCTTGCCAATTTTCTATCCTAGCTTCTCCCCATATCCCAAAATAATGCTTTCACTTTGCTCTCTGCTTTGAACAATGTGAAAGACTTGAAGGGGAAAATGAAGCTATATAATGTGGCATTTTCCCCAAGATGATAAACTTGGATGCATTTTTATAAGGGGTATGACACTTTTGTTTGACAAAGAATACCTAGAATGCAATATTTGAGAGCGAATCAGACTTCCCAAATTTTCTGGCTTATCCAAGACCCAATATTTTATTTATTCATTTAATCATTTTTTCAACAATTTAAAAAAATTGATGGATAATAGGTTACATAGTTTCAGGGTACACGTGATAATTCATATAATTAGTAAACATTAAATCAGTGTACTTGGGACATCACCTTAAATATTTGCCTTTATTCTAGAAACATTTGAATTTTTCTCTTCCATTTTGAAATATACAGTATGTTTTTGTAAACTATAGTCACCCTGCTTATCTATTGAACACTGGAGCTTATTTCATCTATCAACTTTATTTTTGTTTCCATTTTTCGACTTCTTTTTATCTCCGACTCCTGCTACCCTTGCTGGCTTCTGGTAACCACCAATCTACTCTCTACCTTCATGAGATCCACTTTTTCTTAGCATCCACATATGAGTGAGAACATGTGATATTTGTCTCTTTGTGCTTGGCTTATTTCACTTAACATAATGACTTCTAGTTTTATCTATGTTGCTGCAAATGACAGGATTTTATTCTTTTTTACGGATGCATAATATTTCATTGTGTATATATACCATGTTTAGCCATTCATTCATTGACTAATGCATAGTGCTGCGATAAACATGGGCATGCAGATATCTCTTTGATATATTCATTTCTTTTCTTCTGGAGATATATCCAATAGTGGGATTGCTGGATCATGTCGTATGATCATTCAATTTTTAATTTCTTGAGGAACTTCTAAACTGTTCTCTGTAGTAGCTGCACTAATTTACATTCCCACCAATGGTATACCAGCGTTCCATTCCTTCATATCCTTGCTAGCCTCCCTTATTGCCTGTCTTCTTGCTAAAAAGCCATTTTAACTGATATCTCATTGTGATTTTGATTTGCATTTCTCTGATAATTTGTGATGTTGAACATTTTTAATGTGCCTGTTGCCCATTTGTATGCCTTCTTTTGAGAAATATCTACTCAGATCTTTTGCCCATTTTTTTTTTCTTTTGAGACAGAGTCTTGCTCTGTTACCCAGGCTGAAGTGCAGTAGCATGATCTTGGCTCACCACATCCTCCGCCTCCCAGGTTCAAGAGATTCTCTTGTCTCAGCCTCCTGAGTAGCTGGGATTATAGGTGTACACCACCATGTCTGGTTAATTTTTGTATTTTTAGTAGAGACGGGGTTTCGCCGTATTGGCTAGGCTGGTCTCGAACTCCTCACCTCAGATGATCCACCTGCCTTGGCCTCCCAAAGTGCTAGGATTACAGGTGTGAGCCACTGCGCCTGGCCTCTTTTGCCCATTTTTAAATTGGATTATGTGTGTGTGTGTGTTTTTCTTTTTTCTTTTATGCTACTGAGTTGTTTGAGCTCCTTATACATTCTGGTTATTAACCCCTTCTCAGGTGGTTAGTTTTCAAATATTTTCTGCCACTCTGTAGGTTTTATCTTCACTTTGTTGATTATTTCCTTTGCTATGCAGAAGTTTTTAGCTTGATATAATGCCATTTGTCTATTTTTACTTTGTTTGCCTATGCTTTTGGGATCTGACATAAAAAAATCTTTACCCAGACCAATGTTTGGAGTCATTCCTCAATGTTTTCTTTTAGTAGTTTCATGGTTTGAGGTCTTAGATTTAATTTTCAATTAATTTTGATTTGACTTTTGTATATCGTAAGAGAGAAGGATCTAATTTCATTCTTCTGCATATAGTTACCTAGTTTTCTTGCACCATTTATTGAAAAGTCTATCCTTTCCCACATTATATGTTCTTGGTACCTTTGTTGAAGATGAGTTGGTTGTAAATGTGTGGATTTACATCTGGGTTCTTTATTATGTTCCATTGGTCTATGTGTCTGTTTTAATGTTAGCATCATACTGGTTTGGTTACTATAGCTTTGTAGCAAAATTTGAAGTCAGGTAGTGTAATGCCTCCAGGTTTGTTCCTTTTGCGCGGGATTACTTTGGTTATTTGGGGTCTTTTGTTGTTCCATATATGTTTTCAGATTTTTTTTCAATTTCTGTAAAAAATGTAATTGGATTGCATTTAATCTGTAAATTACTTTGAGTAGTATTATAATTTTAACAATATTAATTTTAATTTTAACACTATTCTTTAAATTCATGAACCTGGAATATCTTTCCATTTTTGTTGTGTCCTTTTCAATTTCTTTCCCAATATGTTAGTATGGTATTTCTTTATCTCTTTGCTTTTGTCTTTACAAATTTTAGCTTAGGATGCAGAATTTGGCCTTTTCAAATTCTGACTCCCAGCCCTCAAGGATTGCAAGGTATAGGTATGAAGATTTTTCTTAAAAAATGAAGTTTCATTATTCCCTTTCTGCTTTTAGATAGTATAGCTTGGACTGAACTTGTCCTTTTCTCATAGAATATTATTTGAGGCCACAGTGATGTTCAATAACTTGCTGTTTTCTTGCGGCTGAGTCCAAAGATTTAACAAACCATTGGATAGGGATAGCCAATTGCATTGCTACTGTATAACAAAAATTTTCAAATAATTATTTAGGAATGGGAATAATTATCTCCTCTCTGTTTTGCACCTTATATTATCTCAGCTATTTTCATATATTAGGGTCTGTTACTTAAATTATCTCATTCTCAGGTATAAATTACTCAGGAATTTTTCAGTTGCAGATGACAGAAACCAAACTCAAAACTGCTTTAACAAAATTACAGCAGGTGGTGGGGAGTGAAGATGTGTGTTTCAGAGAAGGGGGAGGTTATTTCCACTTCTACAAGTACATGCTAGATTGGGCACTGATGGACAGAATCATCAATTTATTAGTGAAGCATAATGTGTGTTGAACAAGACAAGCTGGGTCAAGCATTTGAAGATACTTTTGAGGTACTGAGGCAACAATCAACTGGAGATCTTCAAAAATTACCTGGTTTTTCATCAGTGATTGCCCCCATGTCAGAGGGGATTCCAACTGCTATGGAGTGTTGCTTATAGAGGAACCTATCTATAACTGAATAACTTTAATAAATAATGCTGCAGACTGCTATTCTGAAGGAACTATACGTTGATCTTTGTGGAACATGACTGAAAGCCAGCTGGTACAATCTGCTGTCTTCCAGCAAGAGGGAGGACAAGGCAGGAAGATTCTCTGACTGTTTGAATAACTTCACAAATCTCGGTGTAATCCCAAGATGGCATCTGTATTCAGTAAGTAAATAACCAAAAGCAGTTTCCAGTTTGTATCAAAAAAACAAAGAAAAACTTGTCAAACTTTGAGGAATAATAAAGGGCAACAGGAAGACCATGATGTATCAGAAAATGGCTAGGAAACCGAGGAATTATGGAAGAACTGGGGAAATCATTAAAATCTGGAGAAAGCTTATTTACCAATGAGCTTCAGTGAGGCCATTCTCTGAAGATCTCTCCACCTTTTTTCTTGGAGAAAGAGATCGTCTACTCACAGTATGTTCAACCTCATCAAGAACATTTCAGTTTAAAGAATTGGAATGCAAACTAAACTTATACATATGCCAGTTACCATGAGCTTAGTCACCCTGATTGCTAAATATACTCTCCCATTTCATCATTTTTGGCACTAGAAATCCCTACAAGCTTCAGGATTTTTCTCTTAAAGCAAATACTGAAGATAAAAAAATTAGCTTCATTGCTGCTTTTATCAAATAGCACATAATTTATACAGACTTGGTAGGAAATTCTGCCAGTGAACAACTTTATTATTTCAAATCAAGTTCCATTTGAAAGTATGAACTAAAAATGTGCTTGCTGTTACTATTATCTATGCAACCACTTTCTTCTAGATTAACAATGCCAGTACAGACAATTTATGTATTGATTTAAACATTTTGCTCAGGTGAAAAATCACTTGGATATATATCTGATGGCTTTACAAAAAATTATTTACAAAAAATAATTGCATATAAAGCAGTGTTTGTGCCAAAGTATGTTTATGCCATGAAAATTTTAGTGGAAATGTCTGTTCAGGTCCCTTGTTCATTTTCTAATTGGGCTTCTTGTTTTCTTGATACTGAGTTGTTTGAGCTCTTTATGTATTTTGGATGTTAATCTCTTGTCACATGTATGGCTTGCAGCTGTTTTCTCCCAATCTGTGAGTTGCTTCTGCACACTGTTCGTTGTTTCATTGGCTGTGCAGAAGTTTTTTAGTTTGATGTAATCTCATTTGTCTATTTTTGCTTTTTGTCTATTTTGTTGCCTGTGCTTATTGGGGTCAAATACAAAAAATCGTTGTCCAGGAAGTGTCATACAGTTTTCCTCCTCTATATTTTCTTCAAGTAAGTTTAGAGTTTCTGGTATTACATTTGAATCTTTAATCCATTTTGAGTTGATTTTTAATTTGTGTATATGGTGTGAGATAAGAGTCCAATTTTATTCTTCTGCAGGTAGAAATTTAGTTTTCCCAACACTATTTATTGAAGAGACTGTCCTTTTCCTATTGCATATTCTGGTGCCTTTGTTGAAAATCAGTCAACTGTACATGAATAGGTTCATTTCCAGGCTCTCTATTTTACTCCATTGGTCAGTGTGTCCGTTTGTTTTGCCAATACCATGCTGTTTTTATTGCTATAGCTTTCTAGTATAGTTTGAAATCGGGTGGTGTGATTACTCCAGCTTTGTCCTTTTTGTTCATGATTACCTTGGTTGTCTGGAGTTTTTGTGGTTCCATATGAATTTTTGTTTTATTTTCAGATGGAGTCTAATTCTAAGGCCCAGGTTGGAGTGCAAGTGGTGTGATCAGGGCTCACTGCAACCTTCACCTCCTGGCTTCAAGTGATTCTCGTATCTCAGCCTCCCAGGTAGCGGGGATTACAGGTGAGTGTCACCAAGCCTGGCTGATTTTTGTATTTTTAGCAGAGATGGGGTTTCACCATGTTGGCCAGGCTGGTCTGAAACTCCTGACCTCAGGTGATCCTCCCACCTCAGCCTCCCAAAGGGCTGGGATTACAGGCATGAGCCACCACATCCAGCCCCATATGAAGTTTTGGATTTTTTTTTTATTTCTATGAAAAGTGATGTTGAGATTTTCCTAGGGATTGCATTGAATTTGTAGATCACTTTGGGTAGTATAGACATTTTAGCAATACTCGTTCTTCTGAACCATGAATATGAAATATCTTTCCATTTACTTTTGTCTTGAATATTTATTTCATCAACATTTTATAGTTTTAATTGTGTAAGTCTTTTGTCTGCTTGGTTAAATCTGCTCTTGGATATTTTATTTACTTTTTGTAGTTATTGTGTGATTTGTTAATTTCTTTTTGGGTAGTTGTTGGTGTATAAAAATGCTACTGATTTTTGTGTGTTGATTTTATATCCTGCAACTTTATTGTATTTATTAGTTTTAACAGTTTTTTGATAAGACTTTACATATATAAGATCATGTTATTGGCAAACAGTAAAAATTCCACTTATTCCTTTTAATAAAAGGCTTTCACTATTTAGCTTTTTATTTCTTTTTCTTGCCTAATTGCTCTGTCTAGGACTTCCAATTCTATGTTGAGTGGAAATGGCGAGAGTGGGCATCCTTGTCTTATTCCAGATCTTGGAGGAAAGGCTTTCAGTTATTCACTGCTGAGTCACAGTTAGCTGTGAGCATCTCTGCATAGCTTTTATTGTTGAGGTACCTTTCTTTTATACCTAATTTGGTGATTTTTTTTTTTTTATCATTAATGGATGTTGAATTTTGTGAAATCTTTCTGCTTTTGATGAAATGATCATATGATTTTTGTCATTTATTCTGTTAATGTGACATATCATTTATTGACTTGCATATGTTGAACTCTCCTTGCATTCCAGGGGTAGAGACATTTCTGGAAAAAAAACAACATATAAATAGCCAACAGGTATAAAGAAAAATATTCAATATTGCTAATCATTAG
This sequence comes from Cheracebus regulus, assembly GCA_963574635.1. Classification (NCBI taxonomy): domain Eukaryota; kingdom Metazoa; phylum Chordata; class Mammalia; order Primates; family Pitheciidae; genus Cheracebus; species Cheracebus regulus. Next base: position 6,141 of record CAUYQU010097669.1, on the reverse strand, counting down.
GGAAATGCAAATTAAAGCCATAATGAAATATCATCTCACACTGGTCAGAGTGGCTTTTATCAAAAATATGAAAGATAAATGTTGTCAAGACTGTGGAGAAAAGGGAACCTTGTACAATGTTGGTGGGAATGAAAATTAGTATAGTCAATATGGAAAACAATATGGAGGTTCCTCAAAAAACTAAAAATAAAATTACCATATGATTTTAAAATCCCATTTCTGGGTATTTGCCCAAAAGGTTTAAAATCAGTTTGTTGAAGAGATGTCTGTACCCCCATGTTCACTGTGGCACTATTCACAATAGCAAGTTACAGAATCAACTTAAGTGTGCATCAACAAATGAGTGGATAAAGACAATGTTGCATACTTACACAATGGAATACTATTCAGCCTTAAAAAAGAAATTATTGGCCAGGCATGGTGGCTCCCACCTGTAATCCAGCACTTTGGGAGGCCGAGGTGGGTGGATCAGGTCAGGAGTTTGAGACCATCCTGGCCAACATGGTAAAACCCTGTTTCTACTAAAAATATGAAATTCGCTGACTGTGGTGGCAGGCACCTGTAATCCCAGCTACCTGGGAGGCTGAGGCAGGAGAATCCCTTGAACCTCGGAGGCAGAGGTTGCAGCGAGTGGAGATCGCACTACTGCACTCTAGCCTAGGTGACAGTGAGACTCAGTCTGGAAAAAAAAAAAACCAGAACAAATCAACAACAGAAAAGAAAGACATTCTGACATTTGTGACAATGTAGATGGAATTAGATAATATTATGCTAAGTGAATTAAGTCAGGTTCAGGAAGGCAAGTACTGCATATTCTCACATATATGTGAAGTCTAAAACCCATAGAAGCAGAGAGTGGAATGGTGGTTGCAGAGCATGGGGGTTGTGGGAAATGGGGAGATGATGATCAAAGGCCATCAGATTTTAGACAGGAGGATTTTAAAAATAGTTTTGAGTTCTATTGCACAGTATGGTGAATAGTTAATAATAGAGTATTGTACATTTCAAAATTGCCCAGGGAATAAATTTCAAATGTTTTCACCATAAAAATGTTAAGTATTTGAGGTGATGGATATGTTAACCAGCTTGATTTAATTATTCCACATTATATTCACAAATTGTAACACCACTTTGTATACCATAAATTTATATAATTATAAATTATCAATTTCAAAAATAAAGTAGGAAGGGGGTTTATTGGCTTATAGAGCTAAGTCTGAGGTCAATAGGATTAAGGTGTGGCTGGATCAGATGTCGTCAGCACTCTGCCTTCCTTTCTATATACAGCTCTGTTTTTATTCCTTCTCAGTCAAACATTCTTCTTTTTCTTTTTTTTTGAGATAGAGTCTCGCTCTGTTGCCCAGGCTGGAGTGCAGTGGCTTGATCTTGGCACACAGTCAACCTCTGCCTCCCAGGCTCAAGTGATTCTCATGCCTCAGCCTCTCTTGAGTAGCTGGGATTACAGGCACCCACCACCACGCCCGGCTAATTTTTAACTTTTTTTTTCTTTTTTGAGATGGAGTCTTGCTCTGTCACCAGGCTGGAGTGCAGTGGCATGATCTCAGCTCACTGCAACCTCTGCCTCCTGGTTCAAGCGATTCTCCTGCCTCAGCCTCCCCAGTAGCTGGGAATACAGACGTGCACCACCATGCCCAGGTAATTTTTGTATTTTTAGTAGAGACAGAGTTTCACCATGTTGGCCAGGATGGTCTCGATCTCCTGACTTTGTGATCCACCCGCCTTGGCATCTCAAAGTGTTGGGATCACAGGCATGAGCCACTGAGCCTGGCCTAATTTTTGTATTTTTAGTAGAGATGGTGTTTCACTGTATTGGCCAGGCTGATCTTGAACTCTTGACCTCAGGCAATCTGCCTGCCTCAGCCTCTCAAAGTGCTGGGATTACAGGTGTGAGCCACTGCACCCGGCCCAAACGTTCTTTAACATTAGCGACATTGTTCTGGACAGCCTCCTACCCATATTCCACCAGCTTAATCACCCTAGTACAAAGAATGAGTATTTCCCAATAGTAAAGGTAGAAAAGTCCCAAGGAGGGCTTTCATTTAACCAGATTGGGTTCATATGCCCATCCCTGTGGGTGGAGGTGGGGGATGGGCAGGGGCACTGATACTAAATCATAGGAAAGGGTTTCTCTGTGGCAAAAAGTTTTGTTACCAAAAAGCAATGGACGGGGTGCTGGGCAGACAAAAACAAAGCCGACAGCTCAGTGATGCTGTGATTGCTCAAATCCAGGTCACAGAGATATCTCCATCTTTGACCCCATCACCCTGGCCGCTGGAGATATTTCATGAGAAGGAGGTTGGTGAAAACTTGCTTGGGAGACAAAATAATAAGCAGTCAATTGTGATCAGTGGAAATTCTCAGCAGCATTTAACACAGTGCACTACTTGTGTCACCTTGAAACATTTATCCCTCCATCTCCTAACACTGTACGTGCTTCCCACTTCCCTTTTTAATGGCAGTTACCTCTTAGTCTTACTGACTGCATCTCCCCAGCTTCTAAATTTTTACCAATGTTTTGCTCTGAGCTGCCTTCTCTTCGGTACTTACATAAAAGTCTCATTAAGTCCCAAGGCTTTAAGTGCTCTCTCTAGGCCAATGACTTTTTTCCTTTCCCTTCCCCTTTTCCTTTTTCTTTTCCTTTCCTTTCGCTCTGTTGCCCAGGCTGGAGTTCACTGGTGTGATCTTGGATCACTGCAACCTCCGCCTCCCAGGTTCAAGTGATTCTTCTGCTTCAGCCTCCTGAGTAGTTGGGATTACAGGCGTGCACCACCACACCTGGCTACTTTTTTTTTTTTTTTTTTTTTGTATTTTTAGTAGAGATGAGGTTTCACCATGTTGGCCAGGCTGGTCTCGAACATATGACCTCAGGTGGTCCACTCACCTTGGCTTCCCAAAGTGCTGGGATTTACAAGTGTGAGCCACCATGCCCAGCCGCCAATGACTTTTACATAAACACCTCTAACCTCCTAAGCATTTCTAAGCATTGCCTATGGAACTCTTTGCTTTTATATCTGACATCCTACTTGGCATTTCCACACGGACATCTAAAAGCCGTCTGAAAATTAACATGACCCAAACAGCACTCCTGAATTCTTTCTCTATTAAACCCACTCTTTTCTCAGTTTCCCCTCATCTTAATAGTTTCACTATCCATTTATTTTCTCAAACCAAAAAATTCAGAAGTTTTTCTTGATTCCTCTTTTCATCACCCCTACATCTACTTCATCAGCAAGTTCTGTCAACCCAGTTTCCAAAACCTGAAATCTATCCATTTCTGCTCATCACCACTACTACTGCCCTGATCCTTGTCACACCATTTTTAACCTTCTAGCTCCTGTCTCTACTTTCACATTTGACCTCTTATAATTTGATCTCCATGCTGTAGCCAGAGTGACCTTGAAAATGTGGTAAGTCATCATTTGCTTGCGTAAAATGCTCCAGTAGTAACCAAATGTACTCCAGATTCCTAATTCCAGTTTTAAAACCCTTAGATGGCCCCTTCTCATTATTCAGGCCTTACCCACTTGCTCGCTCGCTCGCTCTTTTTTTAACACACCAAATTGATTTCCACTCTGCATCTGCCATTCATTCTTTCTTGTGACCTTGCTGTGTCTATTTCCTTCTTCTCATTTGGATTTCAGCCTTAATGGCAGTGAGACCTTCCATATCTAAACCTAAAGAAACTACTAGTCACTCCCTAAAATGTTGCTCTATTTTATTTCTCACTTACAGCCCTTATTAACTTGTTATGTTTTTATGAAATCATTTGTTTGTTACCTGACCAACAGAGTGAAACCCTGTCTCTACTAAAAATACAAAAATTAGCCAGCCATGGTGGCAGGAGCCTGTCCCAACTAGAAATTAGGCTCAATGTGTGCTTAGATATTATCTGCCCTGTTTGTCTCTGGATCTCAATAAAGAATGAATGAAAAACCAGAGATGTCTTTTGACAGAAATTATGTGTGAAGGGACAGCTGTCTGCATTCCTGAGCCTCCTTTTCTTAGGCCCTAGGTGTCCTAAATAATTTAAAATCTCAGCCTAGCCTGGGGGCGGTGGCTCATGCCTGTAATCCCAGCACTTTGGGAGGCTGAGATGGGTGGATCACTTGAGGTCAAGAGTTTGAGACCAACCTGGTTAACATGGTAAAACCCAGTCTCTACTAAAAATACAAAAAATTAGCTAGGCATGGTGGCAGGCACCTATAATCCCCGCTACTTGGGAAGCTGAGGCTTGAGAATTGCTTGAACCCAGGAGGTGGAGTTTGCAGTGAGCCGAGATCGTGCCACTGCAGACAAGCCTGGGCAACAAGAACGAAACTCCATCTAAAAAAAAATAATAAGAAAAAAATCCCAGCCAATAGCCTTTACCTACCTCTGCTCTTAACCTTGGCTTTCAGCCAACCAGGAACCAGTTCTCAGGTTTCCCTGGTTCCCAGTTTCCCTAGTGTCTATTCCTCAAGTGTCCCCGGTCTCTGATTTAATAGGCCTGGGTTTCACTGTCTCAGGGCTGTTGTGAAGGAACCAAGGGAAAGGCTGAATATTGCGTAAACATGAATAGAAGAGCAACCCTGGAGATGGTAAAAGTGGCTGTTTCAGGGGCTGGAGGAGAGGGGAGAGGAAAGAGGGACACAACAGAAAGAGAGTAGACCGCCAGAGGGACACCTGCTCTATTCCTCTCCCTTTCCTTCCCTGCATCCTGGTCCTCCATGCAAGATGGGGTTAAAAAAATCTGTTTCAAATCTTTCCCAAGACAATCTGTGGGCAGAGATCTTAGGAGACGTAGAGGTAGAGAAAAGGGCGTGTATTAGTGGGAGAGGGAATCGGGAGAAGGGGATCTGCCACAGAGAGGGGACATGTTCAGATGCTTGCCCTGGAGGGGCAACAGAAGGACTTTTCTGATGCGTAGGATGAGCTGGATTTAGTGGGGTGGACTGGGCAGACTCTGGATGAATAAGGTCAGGTCTACCTGGGAGCACTCACAGGACAGGCCCAGCTCTCAGCTCCTGCATGCTCTTTGTCCAGGACAGCCAGCTCCACTTCAGCAGAGCCCAGGGTGAGAAATTCTCCCTCTTATACGGTTCCCAGCCTACTTGGGATGCAGAGAAGAGGGGTCTCAAGGGCCCCAAACTTTGAACACTTACCCTTCAGGGCTCTGTAACTGCTTCCTCCTTGGAGACCTGGGTTCCAGCTTCCACCTTATATCACTTGTGTGGCCTTGATGTCTGGGGTCTGTAATTTCCCCTCCATCTTCTTTCTCTCCTACCCCTCCTACCATCTTTGTACCTCTGCCCTGTAGTTAGAGAAAGCTGAGCAAGGAGAACTAGGATGCAGACCTTTATTTTATTTTTCTTTTGAGTTGGAGTTTTGCTCTTGTCGCCCAGGCTGGAGTGCAGTGGCGCGATCTTGGCTCACCGCAACCTCCGCCTCCCAGGTTCAAGTGATTCTCCTGCCTCAGCCTCCAGAGTGGCTGGGATTACAGGCATGTGCCACCACACCTGGCTAATTTTGTATTTTTTAGTAGAGATGAGTTTTCTCCACGTTAGTCAGGCTGGTCTTGAACTCCCGACCTCAGGTGATCCGCCCGCCTTGGCCTCCCAAAGTGCTGGGATTACAGGCATGAGCCACCGTACCTGGCCAGGATGCAGACTTTTTAGGACACTCCTGCTGGGGTGGGAAACAGTGAGCTAGAGTCCTGAGGGAGATCTAGTGTTCCCAGTGTGGGGCTTTGAAAGAGGGATAACAAAGAGCCCGGACCCAGGGTACAGTGTTCTCCGTACACTCAGATGCACAGAAATGCAGCGATCCTCATGCCCTCTGGGCTTACTCTCAGATGGGCCTTGGCCTTGCTGTTTCCTCCTCAGTGTCTTTTGGGATTCCAGGGTGTGAGGTTTGTTTCCGAGGATAAAACGAAGAAACTGAGGCCAGCACCAAAATAATCCAATGCAAGGGAATTTATTCAGGCTCCCAGGTGAGGTTCTGCGGTCCTGACAGGAGGGGCCGGAGAAGTCGCACAGACTCCTCTCAGACAGGGGGTTTTATAGGGAGTGAAACAGCTCGATTGGTTGTGGGAGAGCAAGACTGCTATTGGGTAAGTTACAAGCCTTGACCTAGGACTTGGCT
>CAUYQU010097667.1:0-63475 GCA_963574635.1 Cheracebus regulus | reverse complement strand
GAGTCTTGTTCCGTCGCTCAGGCTGTAGTGCAGTGGCTCGATCTCGACTCAAAGCAATCTCTGCGTCCTGGGTTCAAGCAATTCTCCCGCCTGAGCCTCCCGAGTAGGTGGGACTACAGGCCTGGGCCACCACGCCCAGCTAACTTTTTGTATCTTTACTAGAGACGGGGTTTCACCATGTTGGCCAGGATGGTCTTGATTTTCTGACCTTGTGATCCGCCTGCCTTGGCCTCCCAAAGTGCTGGGATTACAGGCGTGAGCCAGCGCGCCCAGCCTGCCGCCATTTTTTAAAGTGGTAGTAGCCTGACTTCCCAGAGCGAGGTGCGAGCCGGCCTGGTTAGTGCGCAGGCGCGGGGCGCGAGCCGGCGTCGCTAGTGCGCGTGCGCGGGCCGCGAGCCGGCCTCGCTAGTGCGCAGGCGTGGGCCTAATGCGGAGGCCGGGGGCACGAGCCGGCCTCGTTAGTGCGTAGGCGCGAGGCGCGAGCCGTCGTCGGGTAGCAGTGATGGCCACCGTTGTCCCGGGATTGATTCCTGAGACTCGGTAAAGGAAGAGCCCTCTGTGGCAGTTCGGCCCGGGGCTCAGGCCGCTTCTCGTCGGGAAGTGCACAAGGTAGTTTCTAGAAGCCAGGATTCGCTGACGGTGGAGCAGGAGGAAGAAACCTCAGGCAGAGCGCCAGGGAAGCAGCGTGGAATTCCAACCTCAGGCCTGAGCTCACTGGGAACGGGTGAGTCTCCCGAAATGTCATGTTCTTGTCACCTCCAGTACACGTCTGCCTGTGTGCCCATGGGCTGTTCTCCCACCTGAGGGTCGTAGTCTTGGAGAGCAGAACCCCATAGCTTCAGGGTCTGCCTGGTGGTAGGTGTTACTGTGCCGCAGCTGTGTGTTTGTGGGACTTTTTTTGCGGGTTTGTGGGGGTGCACGTGTATGTCTCTTATTTCTCGGTTTTATTTCCCTCTCTGCGTCTCTGTATAGGTGTGCGCGTGTGTTTGTGTGTTAAGACCCATGTGCCCTGTGCGCCGGATGCGTTTGTGTGTTAAGACCCATGTGCCCTGTGCGCCGGATGGCGATTTCTTGCACCTAGGCCTTTCTTTTGGTGAACCTCCCCTGGTATCTCTGCCTGGGTCGTGTGGCCGCTTGTCAGTGTTTTTACTGACCATTCCAGTTCGGGTTTCTGAAGTGCTGAGTAGGCTAATTGTGACAGACCCGCAGGGGTTTCAGTGACCTCCCCATCCTGAGCGGCCTCTTTGTTAGTACCAAGATGCTCACACCTCAACCAAGGACACAGCTCGTTGTCCAGTTGGAGGAGGGGTGCCCACCGACCTCAAAGAAGATAGTTCTCAATTCTTTCCTTTGCCCTCCTTGAGAAATGTAGGCACAGCTCGACACAGGGATGGACAAGGATGCGGGGGAGGGATGTGGCAAGCATGTCTGTGACTCCAGTGGTGGCCTTTCTGGCCAAGTTGATCGTTTGGCACTCCTCCCTGGATACCTGTGGCACCTGGACTCTGACCTATTCTCTGTCCTCCTTTTTTCTTTGCCCTGTTTCTGAGAGGGCTAGAGGTTTCTTGGTCTGGCTCAATGTCTTCAACAAAGAACGCTTCCCAGTCCACCAGGGAGAGACTTCGTGGGGATCCGTTTCTGCTGGGACAAGTCCTAATGTGTGTGTTAGATTATACTGATTGCTGGGAATGACCACAAGGAAAATTGAGCCAGCTCCCAAGTGAAAAACCGCTTGGGGCATTCTAAAGTAGTAAGCGACATATGTGTATCATACAGCGGTGAAACTAGTTTTCTCAGCACGGGATGTGTGAAGCTGCCTCGTGGAGAACACGTTCTAGTTTGTCTTTGATCAGTGGTAAGCAAGCACCAGCTGCCTACCTAGTTTATTTTTGTTCCATGAGAAAACACTGAACACCTGTTTGTTAATAATAATCACCTGTTCAGAGAGAATAACTACATGGGTCAGAATCTGCTTGAGGCCCTCAGTTCAGAATGCTGTTGGTCCCTGTAGAGTCCCACTTTGCTGTTCTATCTGGGTGTCTGCTCCTTAATGACTCAGGGCCACCTGGGTGGGGGTCTCAACAGTCAAGCTGAACTCGGTATAGACAAGTACCTAAAATTGAACTAATGTTACTAGATAAGAAATTCTATGAATCTAAAATGTTATTTGGGTTTATATATGCAAATCATTTAGTCATGAAAAGCACAGCCCTTAACAAGTATTTTACCAGTTTTAACAAGCAGCAATTATGATAAACGGCCAAAAGACTTTCCCCAGGGAAAAGAAAATCCCATGGTCTGGAGAACTTCTACAATTTCTTCCTCTGCACTTGGAGTCTTCGTGTCTCGTGAAGTTTCTCCACATTAGGTACAGTAGGTAATAAATGGGAATTTCATTGTCAAACATTCAAGTCTGAGGTATTAGACCCCAGGTTTCTTCCCCTCTTCTTATAGTCAGAAACACATAAGCCACCTAGCCTGAATGAATGAAAATATAATAGTTACTCCTTTACATATTAAAATCTGACCCTCATGCTATCTAGAAGGTAGTTTTTCCCACTTTATAAATAAGAAAACAGAAGCTCAGACACTTTACTTCTTAAATGGAAGAAGTAAAAATCTAAAGTACTTCAATGTGATTCTAAAGTCCATTCTTTAAGCACTGATTTCATTGTGCAGATAAAGTTGATCTTACTCTCTAAAAAGCAGCAGCACAAACACAAACAGCAAGGTGCCCTTAGAACTTGAGAATTTACAATTAAACCAGTGTTTTTCGAACTATTTAGACTCAAGACTCCTTTTATAGTCTTAAAAATTATTGAGGATCCCAAAGAGCTTTTGTTTATGTGGGTGATATCAATATTTACCAAATAAGAAGTAAAACTGGGAAAATTTTTAAATTTATTTAAAAATAATAAACCCAGTTTACTAACATAAATGACATTTTTAAGTGTTATTTTGAAATGAAATGAAAAATAACTATTTTTGAAAACAAAAATGTAGTAAGGATAGCATTGTTTTATATTTTTGCAAATCTCTTTAATGTCTGAGTTAATAGAACACAGCTGGATTCTCACATCTGCTCCGTATTCAAACTGTTATCATTCGCACATCATATACCCTCTGGAAAACTCCACCCTATGCCTATGTGAGAATAAGAGAAAAAGGCAAATAACATCTTGTATTAGTTTCCTTGGGCTGCCCTAACAAAGTACCACAAATCAGGTAGCTTAAAGCAACAGATACTTTATTCTCTGACAGTTCAGAGGGAGAGACGTCCAGAATCAAGGTGTGAGCAGGGTTGGTTCCTTCTGGAGGAATACTCTGTTCTATGCACATCTCCCAACTTCTGGTGGCTGCCAGCAATGCTTGGCATTCCTTGGCTTATAGTGGCATCACTCCAGCCTCTATCGCTGTCTTCACGTGGCATTCTTCCCTGTGTATTTATCTGTGTGTCTCTCTCATTGGATTTAGGGGCTACTCTAATCCTGAATGACCTCATCTTGAGTTGATTACACTGATAAAGACTATTTACAAAGAGTTTCTACCAGACATGAATTTCCCCCAGACACGGCCAAACCCAGTACAGCCTGCCCTCTGGTGCCTCAAAATTCATGTTCATCCCAGGTGCAAAATACAGTCCTCCACCCCAATAGTCCCAAAATACTTAATCCATTCCTGCATTAACTCTAAAGTCTCATCTAAAGGTCACCAACTCCAAAAGTCTCAAAGCTCATCATCTAAATCAGGTATGGGTGAGACTCTGAGCACGAACTGTCCTGGCCTTCTTCCCATCTATAGACCTATGAAACTGAAAAACAAGTTACCAGCTTCTAAAACACAATGGTGGGACCACCACAGGATACAAATTCCCATGCCAAAAGGGAGAAAATGGAAGTAATAAAGAAGTGGAATAAATAAAGAAATGGAAGAAATAAGAAATAAAGAAGTCACTGGTCTATGGCAACTTTGCAACTTAGCAGAGTAAATCCCATTAGATTTCAAGGACAGAATCTGTGGCTCCATCTGCCCTGTATACACATGGAGACTCCACCAATCCCAGCCTCTAGGCCCTCAAAGACTCCATCGGCCCCACCCTCTGAGCCTTCAGCCTGGGCCTTCTTGCCACAGTCCTACCCTCTGGGCAGCCCGTTTCCTGCTTACAGAATTCCAGAAATCTGACAGCCCGTCTTCATGTTGTACTGTCTCTCTCTCCTTCAGTCCAAGCTGGCAGTGTCTCTGCTGATGTAACATTCTCACCCTCCCTAATCTAACCTCATCTTAACTACATTTGTAAAGACTCTATTTCCAAATAAGGTCACATTCACAGAATTCAGGTGGACATGAATTTTCAGAGAGCAGTTATCAACCGAGTACATATCTTAATATTGTAGTTTTGGACTACACCTTGGGAACCACTAAATTAGGACATAGTTTATTTCAGTTCTCATTAGTGACACTCAGAAGTTACCCAAAATTAGAAGTGGTACAGTCTGCATCTCTAGCTGGACAGTTCTGACAACTGTGGAATAGCTTTCAGATTCCTATCTATCTCCTGTTGGCACCAATCAGAAGTAATTCACGAATCTACCTAATAGATAAAATGTCTTAAATAATATCTTTATGCCTCTTTGTGTACATTGCAGAGTAAGATTAAAAAGATGCAGTAACAGTTGTAACTTTAAACACTTCTTCACAATAACTGTGTGGGTAGGTGCTATTCTACCCATTTCATAAATGAGGAAAAGGTTAGGTAATTTGCTCTGTAGAAGCTGTATTAGTTCTGTGTTGCTATGTCATAAACCACCCCAAAAGAGTGGCTTAAAACAATAAATATTTATGATCTCATAGCTTGTGTGAGTCAGGAATCGGGCACAGCTCAGTGGGGTCCTCTGGTTCAACTGGGAGTGAATCTGCTTTCAAGCTCACTCAAGCAGCAGTCGGCAGGATTCAGTTTCTTGCATGCTGTTAGACTGAGGGCCACAGCTCCTCACTGGCCCTTGTCTGGCGACTGTCAGTTCCTTGCCATGTAGGCCTCTCTTTGGGGAATCGCACAACATGGCAGCTTGGTTCATGAGAACAAGCAAGCAAGCATGAAGAGCCGGAATGTGAGCAAGGTAGAATTCAGTGCTTTATAACCTAATCTTGGAAGAGACAACCCATCATATTTGCTGTATTCCATTCACTAGAAGCCCGTCACTAGGTCCGACCCCATATTCAACGGGAAGGGATACACAAGGGCAACTACTACCAGGGTTGGGCACAGTGACTGTTACACATGTACTATGTTCTAAAAACATACCAAGGCTGCTTGGCCTCCAAAAACCTCAGAAATAAAGTAAAAAGACTTGAATATATGGGGATATTACCTTTAAGAACTTTACCCATCTCAAACTTAGGATCCTAAATTGTAAGGAAAGTGGGTAGATTGCAGATGGTACCCGTAAGCCCATGTGGTTTCTTCCTAAGCTCCTGCTCACAATCTCCCTCTCTTCTGAAGGCTAATCTGGCCTGAAAAGGCTGGGTTGAGCAGGCTCATTTATGGCTGATAGGTGAAAACAGTCCCATATACAGTCCCGTACCTACCAACAGATACCACTGCTTTCCTGGGCACTGTCCTAGATTCTCTGCTAGAGGTTTGCTAGATTTCTTTAGAATGAGATGATTGAAGACACTTGCAGTTGAGAAACAATTTAATACCAAATATACAAATCACCTAGCTTCCAGCCAGAGAATTTCAAAATTGTTAAGCATATTTTCTCCAAGTAGATGGATATATACAAACATATTTTTAAAAAACAAGCTTAAGTGTTTTATTCCCAATAAATCATTCAAGAAGTTTTTTTTTTTTTTTTTTTTTTTTACCAAGTGTAACTCTGTTGCCCAGACTGGAGTGCAGTGGTGCAATCTCAGCCCACTGCAACCTCAAGAGGCTTTTCTTTATAGTATTACAGAATTTCTATAGGTAACTTACTTCACAATATGCAAGACATATTAGTCATTGAATGGTTTTTATATTAAGGATTATATACAGCCAATGGCTAAGACAATGAACACTGACTTAATGACTAGAAATTTGCCTGGCTTAAAATTTACTTCTTAATGCAACTGTTGACCTTAAACTTTTAGGGTTAAAGAGTTTCAAGTATTTTGACCAAAAGTTATAACTTAGCTAGGTTCTGTACATGTCACTTTATCATAAAAGTTCCTCTTCTCTTTGGTTAGTATACTACTTATCAGACAGACACATCTTTGCATTCCCTACCACTGTCAGGCTTTTCAATTATAAATGCTGGCAAAGCTATGGGAAACAGCAACTTCTAACATAAGAGTAATTGTTAATAATGTATAGATCTAGAATGCCCTCCTGGGACTTGTTTTGGTTTGGAAACCATCAAAAATGTTACTAGAAAATGGCATTTATGTTCTGATGAACAACTCTAAGGATATTGATTCAACCTGTTCTCATCAAAAATTATTTTTCAAGAATTAACTCCTCTCTCTGGTGGCAGGAATAGCTGCCTAAACATTGTCTCCTTGGAAAGCACCTAGAATGCATTATCCTGCCTGGCTACTCTCTTGCCTTTCGTAATTATGCCTTCAGAAACTCTGGGCCAAAATTTAATTATTTATTCTACCAACAAATAACACCACTGCATTCCTTACCTCACTTCAGTGACTGTGTCATGCTGAAGAACATTAAGACCTGTGGTTTGGGACACAAATCGCCAAGTCACAAGAACTGCAGCTCTGAGCCTGGAAAGAAAATGGCGGCCCCCCAACACAGTAACTTGGTTGAAATGATCAAATTCATAGACAGATAGAAACCATAGTTTTAAGGCTTTGGGATTAACAACAACAAAAAAGATAAAAACCAAAACTGTCTCAGGAAGATACAGAAAGTCTAAACAGGCCTATAACAAGGAGTATGATATAGTAATTTATAAACTTCCCCCAAAGCCCAGTCCCAGAGGTATCCGTCAATATCTTTTCCTAGAATACTCCTACTTTTCCAAATCCCTACCATGAAAATATATAGTAGACAAACCCTTGAACAACATGGGTTTGAACCATATGGCTCCACTTATATACAGATTTCTTTCAATAAATACATTGAAAAAATGTTTGGAGATTTGAAACAATGAGAAAAGTTGCAGATGAAAAAAATAGTTTGAAAAAATACTTTTATCACGAATGCAAAAAATATATAGAGATACTATTTTATCATTTACTGTCATAAAATACATGCAAACCTATTATTTTATCAAAATTAACACACACAAATACAGATAATACATGGTGTAATTTAGTTGAGAGATGTAAAAAAAAGAAAGATGCAGTATTAAATCACAAATGCATAAAATTAACTGTAATACACAGTATGGTACTGAAGTAACTTCACAGCCACCTGCTGTTGCTACTGCAGTGAGCTCAAGTGTTGTGAGTATGCACTTAAAACGCTGAGTGACACTAATCATCTGTGCATGAACAGTTCATCTCCCCAGTAAAGTGCATATCACAGTGCTCCCAAAAAGCAGAGAGAAGTCGTGACATTACAAGAAAAGTCTAATTGCTTGATAGGTACCACAGATGGATGTCTGCAGCTGTGGTTGCCTGCCACTCCAGACAGACAATTCATTTTATAAACAGATGACATACACTTATAGTATTGATAAATATGGCAAATGTATTTTCTCTTCCTTATGATTTTCTAAGTAACATTTTCTTTTCTGTAGCTCACTTTAAGAATACAGTATACAATATATATAATACATCAGGTAAGGCTCCCAGTCAATACCAGGCTACTAGTACTTAAGACTTTGGAGAATCAAAAGTTACATGCAGATTTCTGACTGTGCAGGAGAGTCAGTGCCCCTACTACCTGCACTGTTCAAGTGTCAACTGTATATGTATACACACACACACACACACACACAACATGAATGTATGAATTACTCAGAAGCCCAGCCAGGCATCTTAGCTTGGCTACTCTTTAATTACTAACAACTATTTTATTCAGAAAAGTATAAACAACAATTAGAATCTTCTTATATACAGACATAACTTACAAAAGGTTAAGTCTGAGGAGGCTTTTCTGGGTAATTTTTACGGTCCTTTTAGCTCCAAGATTCCATGATACTGCATTTTTATGGCCAGAGGGCAATCAGTTATGCACTTGATTATCTCAATAGGTAGTAAAACCTAATATAAATAAATGACAAATCATCTGCCATAAAACATATGAAAAACTTTTGAAATGTTAATTTCAACTCCAGGGAAACAAATACCTAATTAAAACAATTATTTATTCCCTGCTAGAATATAAAGGGAACAACAACTGCAAGGCTCAAGCTTTGAGAGCACATAAAAATTTTAAAACTAATCATGCATTTTAAGTCCAAGAAATGGAGCCAGCCCATAATCTCACGTTGGAATTCCCTCGGGGAATACGAACCACATACTGAGATCTTCTGCAATGTGATCTTCTGTTATTTGGTATTTTTAAGATGACGCCAACTCTACTGTGCTTAGTTTAGGAGTCCATTTAAGGAAAAAGTAAAAAAAGATACCACATTTCAGTTCTAAGTCAACGTTAGAATCAGCTTCTCCCTCTTTTTCCTTTTCTTCTTCTTCTCTTCCAAGTGGCTAGTGGCATCAGCAAAAAACATAACTTCACTTTTTGCCTCGCATTCCCTCTTGAGATAATCAAGACCAGCCATATTGAAGCCGATAACATCCTGGAATGCAAGACAATAAATATTAAAAACTTTTCTCCCACTTCAATTCATTATAGCAGCATAGGAGAACCAAAGCTTCAGTTGTTGTTACTTATCTTTCCTTCATTAAGAACTTTTCTTGTTTGTTTTTTTTGTACTCCTACTAATTCCAACAAAAATTATCTCAAATATGGATATATCGGTGGTGGGTACTGCTAAAGACAAAGCACAACATAGTATACTACTTCTAAATCACACTAGGAATTTGCTTCATCATTTTATCTCTATGCAAAGATACATACTTACCCGGACTTGGCTAACTTTTGAAATAGTTGTTTCCCTTAATTTTTCTATCACTGGCACAAGCATTTGATTGCTAGTGATCTGTCCAAAGTGAATCCTAATAGAAAAACAAAACAGAGCCATGTTGCAGAGAGGTTCTAGCCCTACCTAACACTTTTTTTTTTTTGGGCAGACAGAGTCTTGCTCTGTTGCCCATGTTGGAGTACAGTGACATGATCTGGGGCTCATTGCAGCCTCTGCCTCCTAGGCTCAAGCAATTCTCACACCTCGGCCTCCCAGGTAGCTGGGACCACAGGTGTGCTATCCCACACCCAGCTAATTTTTGTATTTTTGCTAGAGACAGGGTTTCACCATGTTGCTCAGGATGGTCTCACACTCCTGGGCTCAAGCAAGCCACCCACCTCAGCCTCCCAAAGTGCTGGGATTATAGGTATGAGCCACTGAGTTCAGCATAGTATTTCTTAATGCCAAAGTGTTGACAGCTTCAGTTAAGGTCCTACTGAAACAGTTCTGCTAAACAGACATGGTATTCTTTGGAAAACGATGTTACCTGAGGAGGAAGAAGAGGCACCTACATATAAGTTCAACATCAGAGCCCAGCTGCATGAATTCATTAAAGAGTTTAAGAATGTCTGGGACATAAGAGAAAGGCAGCACAAGTAGAGATTCTTCCAGCTCACTGAAAAAGAAAAAATATATATATAAATAACCGCATTTCTTAACACAATTTTTAAATCTTTCCCTTTATTATTTTTCTACTCATTTTCTACTTGAATACATCTTGCCTACAGTTAAATATTCATCTATATGCTAGATGAATCTCTTTTTGTTTTTTATATTTAATATCTTAATCTATTTAGAATGCATTCTGGTCAATGGCATCATGGGAAAAATCTAACATTTTTTTTCCTCCAGATAAACAATTTCTCCAAAGCCTTTTTTTGAATATTCCATCTTCATATGATATTCTTTTACCATATATTGAGTCCTTATATATGACAGAGTGTGTTTCAGGGCTTTAGAGTCTATTATGATGATTGATCCTGACACCAATCCTACACTATTTTAATTTTGCTATTTTTACAGCCTTTTAGTCTGGGAAAATAGTTCCCTCTAGAACTAGCTCAAGCATTATTATTTTATCAATTCCAATTTAAAATCTTAAGAGGATATCAAATGGGATTATAAACCTATTAATTAGGAAAAATTAAATCTTTAAAACACAGAATCTTCTATCTTGAAATGTATTATAACCTCCACATTAATCAATTTTCTTTTACATTTCTGTAGTGAAGCTTCATCTTTATCCTAAGACAGATGTTGTTTCTTATAAGGAATATATGTAGACATTGTGGTTCACTATGAAAATAATAGCCTTCAGTAGTACAAACTCATAAATAAAATCAAAAGGAGAATCACAAATAATATAAGAGTTATTGCAAAAATTTATGACAAAGAAAATAAGGTATGGTACCCAGGCTGGTCTCAAACTTCTGGTCTCAAGCGTCCCAAAATGTTGGCATGAGCCACTGTGCCCAGAAAGAATTCTTAAAAAACCAGTAAAAGACTACTTAAGAGCAAAAAAAGATAACTAAAAATTCACAAGAAAAAATACAAATGGTTAACAAATGTGCTGAAATTTTTAACTTCATTAATATTCAAAAGAAATGAAAATAATACAATATTACCTTTTGCCTCTCACACTGGCAATAAATATGTAAAAACCTGCTAAAAATCAGTATAATCACCTTGGAAAGTAATTTGGCAATATAAAAAAATCTCATGCCTACTGGTCAGTTACTAGGCTGCTAGGACTCTTAAGAAAAATAATCAATAATGATGACAAAGATATATATGTAAACATACTCAGTGAAACCATTAATAGCCAAAAAGGAGAAACAAATGCAACATTCAGTAATTACTCATACAATGAAATAATTCTGAATCCAATGACTTTTTTTTTTTGAAAAATATGAACAACAAACAAATATTCAGGAAATATGTGAAAAATAACAGAATATAAAACTTTATATAATATTCCAATTGTGTATGTACATAGAAAAGCCAAATATATAAAAATATATTAATAGTTGGTGCTTCTGATTTAATTATATATTATTTCATTGCCTACAACATAAATCACTCCCCTTCATTTGTCCTTAAAAGTATCTCTCTTCATACTTTAGAAGGAACTTCCTAGTTATAGCACTTCAAAAAGAACATTATAAATTATTTTCCATCAAAACTTTGATATAGTTAAACCTATAAGAAAGACAATTATCAATTATAATTTCTGTTTATTTCCTGTTCAAATAAGCACGGCATAAATGTTTACTGACAGATGATAGTAATTGTGTGCAAGGCCTCACTCACCTTGACCTGATACCTTTAAAAATCTCTAATACATAAGCTGAAGGCTGTAAAGGAAGGATTAACACCATTAGTGATACTCTTGGTTGGCTTCTACTAAAGCTCTCTAATGTCTGTCTCCTATAAAACAGGAACCTCTCCTTCTTACTTCAGAGAAAGTGTTCTAAAATGGCAAGATCTGCATGAGTTCAGAGTCAGCCAGATCTGGGTTTGCAATCGAACTCTGTCCCTTAGCAACTATACGACAAGTCAAGCCAGATTACTAATCTATAAGGTGAAGATACCCTGACTCACAAAATTAGTGATGAGACATGCAAGTAAAATACTAATTAGAGATTACTAGATAAACATACTATCCCATTACTTTTCCTCTCTCTCTCTTCTTTATCATATCAGACTCATTTCTGTCAACTTTTCCTCGGAAGGTTAATTCAAAAGTTCATTTAGATGAACAGAATCTTCAGGGGGCTTTGGACACCGAACATAAACAAGCACTAGAAAACAGAAGAATGGCAGTCGAGTCGAACCAAAAAGTCTGGCTTGGGAAGTTACACTAAAGTGGTCCTTTTGAAATACAAACTATCCTACAGAATGCCAAGATTCAAAAGAGACTTTTAAATAAAAAGTATTCCTAATAATCCATCCCCAAATCATAATGTCTCTTTACTTCCTTTTTTGTCCTTGTAAGTAACCTTTGAATAACCAAGGAAAAACTGTTACACATTTTACTCACTGAGATATTGCCATAAGACATCAGGATGGGGTTGGTGGGAAGAGGAACCTATGAAGAAATTATTAAATAAAATCATTCAAAAAACTGAGACTTACATAGCACTTGTTATAGACAGAATGGTAACTCTATTTTATAATTTTGAAAAGAGACCCTAAAAAACTGACAAGAGTATAAAAGAATTATCAAGCCTGTTAGTTTCTATAGTACTCATGAATGAGCTTGGACAATGCATTTTATCTAGAAATCTGAAATGGTTACCTTGCCTCCCAAACCAAAATAGGAATGTGAATTTCTACTCCAGACAATCACCTCAATCTGTAATTTCCTTTCCTTCACTTTCATTAAGACCAAGTTCCCTTCCTCCCACAGTTCCTCAATTTCTTCTAATACAGTGAGTTGGAAAGGTTCCACTGCATTTATTGCATACCCTGATCTTAGAAAATAGGCCCCAGAATAATGGTTTTCTCCTCAGGAATTCCCTCTAAGTACTGCAACTTCCTGTACTCTCTTACCTCTTTCCCTGCAGCTTTACAGATGGCTTTGTGTTCCTTCATTTTTGCAGTTTCTTCTCGGTACAATTCAATAGCCTCCATGATCTTCTCAGCCTACAGATGACGGCAAAGCAAGAAATCATTACAACACACTCCATCATCCCAGGACACCAAAGCTGGAAAAGCTGACTAGAAATCTGCCAAATGAAACAGCTTCAATCCATTTAATAAAGATGTGCCAATAGAGTGCCAAAAACCATTTAAAGACTTTTGGTTTTCTTATTTTTTTAATTTACAGGGAGGAGACTAAGTGTTATGGACTCAGGTGGGATGATATCCAGACACTCTGAATAGGGTAGGTCCCAGGAATTCCTGAAAAAAAGCACATACTGATCAAAGAGATTCAGGGCTACTCCCATCTTTGGTTACAAGAGAAGAAAACAGAGGTTATAATCCCCACCTTTAAGTCTCATCAGCTTTTTGCCACAGAATAACTTTCTGGTTGATACAGAATAAAAACTTTTACTAAAAAGTTGGGATCTTATTAAAAAATGAGATACTACATTCTATATTAACTTACTGCTTTCACTGTTTCAATAGTTTTCTTTCCAGCGAAGTAACTGTCGCCTTGAGTCTCTCCTGGAACCTGCCAGAAACAAAGAAATCCTTGAACAATAGTGTTGACAGGAGTTAAAGAGCTGATAAATTAATCTTACATCCATATAAGAATAGCTATCATTATTTTATGAAAATGCTAACAGTGTTATCAACTACCATCAACAGTACTTAGTAAGTGACACACTTAAGCATATGTATTATCGTAATATTCTGCAAATGTTTAAAAAGAGAATATCCTAATTTTCTAATTTTTATTTTTGCTCTACAGTGAATAAAATGATTCCCTAAAGCCTCAATTGCCAGTTATTCAATAGCAAATTCGGTCGATCACTTGAACCACAAAATTAGTATATACAGTTGAACAAAATTACACAGATTCTTTCCCTTATCAGCTGGTTATACCTTCAATTTCTAGCTTCAATTTTAATTCTATTAGAAATTCTGGATATTATACTCAATTTCAGTAAGATAACTGTATGTGGGGCATAATCTCAGGGTCCCCAAAATTCACTTACTGCTGGTTGGTCTTCTTTGGCCACACTCTCCTCATATTCTGCTTCTCTTTCCTGCCATGAGATAGACATACATTAATTTGAGAACATAAAACATGGTCTCTATATAAAGAGAAATGAGGCAGCAAGAAGCTGCTTCTGTGATAGCATAACCCCTACTGGCATCTTCATCTCTGCCTAGCTTCTGAAATGGGTGACAATAGTCTTGAACAGATCTCCTGAAGGTTCTTGGACTTGGAATGAATGAGGTGTAACTGCACGAGACAGAAAACTTCAACTAGGACAGCCTGTCAGATACCTACTGGCATATTTCTAATGAAGCCTAAAGTTCTTACCATATCCCTTTCTTCCTCAAGAATAAGAGGCTCCCTTGTTCTCTCCCAAAGTCTCAGAGATTTGTCATGGGACGATGAAACAACATAGTCTCCACTGGGGCTTACGGCCAAACACCATATTTCCTGGTGATGCCCCTAGAGGAAAAAAAAAAACCTCAAAAATATCTCATCCTTCATAGACCACTACCTTAGCGGGTAATTAAATATTCTTAAAAGTATTTCTTAAGTACCGAGCAAGCAAAGCAGGCATGTGGTTACCTCCAGAGTCTGTATGTGTTCAAATTTGTCTGCATCCCACTGTTTAATCTTACGGTCTTTCCCGGCAGTGAAGAAAAGGTGAGACTTGGGCACAAACCGTAGGTACATCACACTGAAAAGTGACAGAAATATTCAAATGTCATCAAATTCCAGGTTAGTAAAAAGTTTTACACATATAAACAGCTTTTGACTAGCTAGTTCTAGAGTGTCAGACTATATATATATATACATGTATACATATATATACGTATATATACTTGTATATATACATATATATATATTTTGAGACAGAGTCTTGCTCTGTTGCCAGGCGCTAGGCTGGAGTACAGTGGCGCAATCTCGGCTCACTGCAATCTCCACCTCCTGGGTTCAAGCAATTCTCCTGCCTCAGCCTCCCAAGTAGCTGGGACCACAGGTGCGCGCCACCACGCCCAGCTAATTTTTGTATTTTTTAGTAGAGACAGGGTTTCACCATGTTGGCCAGGATGGTCTTGATCTCTTGACCTCGTGATCCGCCCGCCTCAGCCTCCCAGAGTGCTGGGATTATAGGTGTGAGCCACTGCAACTGGCCTGGATTGTATTTTAGAATTTATATCACTGCTTGGGAATGCTGAAAAAATACACCCAGGTGCTCAAGGAAAGTGATACCTACAGATGACTTTAAAGGGAGGCCTGTGAAAAGACTATATGTACCTGTCATCATGTGCAAAGAGAGACTTGTGGCAGTCCCCAAAGTCCAAACCCCAGATTTTCACATTCCTATCAGCAGAGCCAGTTGCTATGAGTGCTCCATCCTATAAGAAACCAAAGTAAAATATTATCTTGATTTTTGAATTCTGCATATGAATAAAAAGCTAACCAGAATATTTAATCCATTTCTTTCAAAAACCTTAAAATGAAACCAAAAAACTGATTTCATCTCTACTAAAAGGACTGAATTCTTTGCTCTTACCTACAGAGGTACTTAAAAAGCTTGTTAAGTAAAAGCATGAACTCTGTGGCTTAAATACTTCCGTACTGTCACAGGGCAGTGCTGTGCCTTGACATAAGGTTATCTATTTACTTTGTTAGACAGGAAAAAGATTCTCTAATCTCTGGCATGGGATTTAGAGAGAAAGTGGAAGGGAGAAAGAGAAGAGAAGCTGAGAAAGACTCTACTAGAATGTTTATGTATCCCATGTTCCCTATCACTATTTCTCTTCTCTCTCCTATTTCAATGCCTGGTTTAAATGGTTGTCAACACACAAAAAAAAATGGAAATACATTTAACACTGTAACTTAACTTTGTTAGTGCACTGATCAGACAGCTATGAGGTCAACTCCTTTCACACAGAGTAGACATTGTTTTTAAATATACACTGCCACTCCTAATCAAAACTAGATATTGGGAAATAAATGATTTTGCTCAAGAGACCTAAAGTCTACATGGTGTAAAATACCATAAATATCCAAATACAAATCCAAGCTCCTCAGCACCATGATCCTTCAGAACAAAAAGGAATGTCTTTTTAAAACTCTTTCATATTTTAGTAGATTCTACCAATTATAGTATTTTAAATAACAAAATACTATTTGGGAGATCTATAAGAGGGATTAAGATAATATTTATAAGGATTGACTGAGATAATACTTGCAAAATTATTCTGAAAACATTAAAATAATACATATAAGATACTATATATTAAATTGAGACATTTTAGAGAAAAATATATAACAGAATGATAAAAGCAAATAATCTAATATGAAGACATCAAGCCAGAAATAAGAAAGTATCTGCTTTAGAAAAGATAACATATTACTGAGACACTATTGAAACTTGACTTACGTAAGAGATGTCCATGCAGATAACAGGCAGTTTGTGTCCATACAGTGAGAGAAAAAACTAAACATAAAAAATAATCATTCATGTCAGTCTATAAAATATAGGTATAATTTACTACATGTAGGTCTAAAATATGACTTTAAAATACAATACTAAATACATTTTTAAATTGCTTTACAAGTGTATTTTCAAAGAAAAGCCATAAAAGACAGCTTGGTAAGAGCACCTGTGTCCAATACACAGATCCTCCATGCACATGCCAAGAATACTGCAGTGTAGTGGGGGCAAGGAGGCCCCCAGAAGCTTACTGCCTCAGTCAGATCTCTGCATCTCTTCACTGAAAAGATTTCAGAGCACCTGTTTCACAAAAAAATTCCCAGGCTCAACCCATTCCTATCAACTCTCTGGGTATAGTAATCCATATTTTTAAAAGCAACCCAAATGATCCTAATATATAGCCAAGTGTGAAATCACTGCCTAGGACACCTAGCAATGCTCTTATAACTACTTAGTATGACAGGATTTTCTATCCACAAGATTTTTTGAACATATGAAATATAACTTGCTTTAAACAAAATTTATGAACCATAGAATTATTTTAAAATGCTAGCTTCTCTAGTATACTTACATTGCTTTGATTCACACACAAATTTTTAGAAATGTACTACTACTGCTAAGCACAGTCACGGCCACTTCTTTATAGTCTCAATCCAAATTCTTAAGGTCAGTCAGAAAGGGAAAATATCCCCAGGCATAACCACCATACCTTTAAAGTATCAACATAGAAAATTTTCACGGTACAGTCCAGCAAAGACACAGCCAATAGCTTTTGATTGGGAGAGTAACTGACATACAGAACATCTTCATCCAGTTGCAAGGTTCGAGTTTGCTTCACAGAAAGTCTAGCACCACAAAAAACATCAAGAAAAAAATAAATGAGAATACAAATTCTGATAAATCCTAACTCTAACAACGAACAATACGTATGTTTGACATTCAATGGTTCCCCATCTTCACTCCAAAAACTGGACACAAAAAATGTCTACTCACCTCTTTTGGGTACTATTTTCATCTTTCACTAACTCAAAATCCCAGAATTTGACAGATTTATCTGCACCACCTGTCACAAAGCCACGCTGAAAATCAAATGAAATTTCAATTAAAAACTATTTTAGCGTAAAAACTTTGCTAAGAAGATACATTTTAGAAGTCTAAGAAAATATTTTTATTTAATGGCATGGCATAAAAGTTAAGAAAAATGTGGTTCTCTCTAGCCCCTTTCACTGCTCTTTTGGGTCTACTGACACAAACCTTATGTGAAACTTCCTACCATCAACTAACGTAGGCAGAGATAATAACTAATGAAAAGCTCCAGTTATACTATTATCTAGCATCAAGAAGAAACAAAAACTTTCAGTAAACTAGTTTGAATATATATATAGAATGGATAATCTAGATTTGTTTTAAGTATTTACCTCAGAAGGATATACATTTAGTCCTGCAATGTCCCTGCTTAAACCATTTTTGAAGCTGTTTTCCATTATCAAGAAAATTAGTCTCATTACGTGGTGGTGGTAGTGTAAAGTACATAGAACATGGAGTCAGAAAACAGAATCTCAAGTGTCTGTTCTGCCACCTCATAGATTTATAACACAGAAAACAACCTTTCCATGATCCCTAGTTTTGTTGAAAAAAGATCACACAGTTTATGGAAAAGATAGAACATTCTACAAATGCAATATTACTGTTCTGGACTCACAGCTGTTTTGTTTAGACCCCAAATGGTATTAACTACTCTAAACTTCAGTTTTTTTTCCAAAACTAAGATCTATTTTCCATGGATGAAAATTTTCTACCATTGAGACTATTGAAATAAATGGGCCAAAATTTCTTAAGGTATTATCAAAAAAGTATCTCAAGATTTTCTAAGCAACAGCACCATTACTAGAATAACCAGTTTGCCAGGAACTGCTTTGAAGGTGAGCATATTTTTATTGACTTATAAAAGCTGACATACTTGCTAAAACTACTAAGCTTATACAGTCATAAATGTTTGGGGAAAAAAAGGGAAGCAGCAAAGTCTACTCAGTTCTCTGCATCATGCTGCCCAAGAGAATATTCCCCCTTAAGAAGTATTATGAAACACTGGCAAAAAATCATGAGGGTAAGCAATTTGATGTCATGTTGCTGATGAGCCAAAGTAGCCAAACATGAATTCATTTCATAATGACAGGTAGTCATTTACTAGGTATATATAAGAAGGCATCATATATGAAGAGTAAAGATTAGACCAAAAAAACCCGCAGGCTTTCTTTAGAGAAACCCTGAGAGAAATCTTTCTTAGCAGCACTAAAACTTGATACAAGAATTGAGAACTATAGCCAGAGGGCTGAAGTCCAGAGCTTTAAAATCTGGTTTAGTTACCTGATCTGGAGAGAGGGACATGGACCATAAAGCTCCATCATGTGCGTCTATTGTCTCCAGCAGATTTCCTGAGGCCAAATCATAAAGCTGCAGCTTCCCTGTCTGGGAAAACACAAAATGAACACAGCTCCAATGAACATACCTACAACCTCCATGATTCATACCTGCACAATTTAGAAACACTTCATAACCAAGCTGCAAAAATGTGATCAATTGCTTAGGAAATGGATCTCACATTCCATGTTTTGTATTTCCTATCTAATTAAATGCTATTAAATCCCCTACGAATGTGCTGCATTAACCCTGGCAAGGCTGCCATGGTGTACAAGTATGGAATAATACCACTGTGTGGTACTAGACACATTATTTTCATTGGTTCCACAATTTCAAAAGGAAAATATCATGACCATTAGGCAAATCAGAATAAACAAAATAGCAAATGCAAACCTAAAAGCCTTTAAAGTTTAGCCAATCCTTTAAGGGGACAATCCTCTAAAGTTATTGGCTTAACCAACTCTTTTCCATCTGCTTTTGGTTTCCTCCTCTACAATACATTGACAATAAGAAACGGGATCTACCTACAACACTAAGGAACACAATGAATTAAAAAAAAATCATAATGGCATAGAAAGCAATCACTCTACAATTCCTGTTTAGAGGTTTATATATGCCATAGTCATGGTATCAGCATGTAACACACACATACAGGCAAAGCCTGCTTTACGATGAGCTTTTGCACAATGTGATACAGAAAGCATAAGCTAAAAGACTTGAGTACCAGGTCTGCTTTGTGCCCACTGGCAAATTCATCCCGATGAACCTAACTTTTCATCTGTAAAATGAAATTTATAGCACCAATGTTTCAAAGATGTTGGCAGGATTAAATGAGATAATATGTATTAACTGCCTAGCACAGCCAATAAGCCAGAGATTGCATTTCAGTCACACGGGTAGTCTTAAGCTAATTCAAAAAACACTCCCAACAGCAAATTGGAGATGGGCATTTGTTGCAAGAATGAATGAAAAAAGAAGGAAATTTTTGAGATGTGAATACGTTTCCTGGCATTGTTCCTAAAATCGCACCAGCCCGTTATATTTTTTTGTTGAGCAAAAAATATCCATTGTAATCCATATATTTTATAATAAAACTCATGTACATATGCCTTTGTTTTATGGGAATAATAATGACAAATACTTGCAAAGCGCTTTTCAAAACATTCCATAGACCTTGTTCCATTTTATTCTCACCACTGTTACAACCACTACTGCTATTTCTGCGATCAACTCTATTATCCATTAGGTATCTGCTGCAAGCTAGTTTCTCTGCTAAGAGTTCTGCATACTTCAGGCTGGGCACGGTGGCTTATGCCTGTAATCCCAGCACTTTGGGAGGCTGAGGCAGGCAGATCACGAGATCAGGAGTTCGATACCAGCCTGACCAATATGGTGAAATCCCATCTCTACTAAAAATACAAAAATTAGCTGGGCGTGGTGGTGTGTGCCTGTGGTCCCAGCTACTTAGGAGGCTGAGGCAGGAGAATCGCTTGAACCCGGGAGGCGGAGGTTGTGGTGAGCCGAGACCGTGCCACTGCACTTCAGCCTGGGCAAAAGAGTGAGACTCCACCTCATACTTCATCTCTGTGAAATAGGCCATTAACATCATTTTCCATGAGAGCACCAATGCTAACACCAATATTAAGGTCATATAGCTAACAAGTGTCAGAACCTGGTACCAGTCCATTTGGTAAAAAAGCTGCTGTCAAAAAGCAAGTGTCGTCATCCCATAATATAAACACACTGTTAGCAGTTATGTGACTTGCTCCAAATTACCCATTTCTAAAGGGCAGAAACTAAATATAAATCTATGTCTGTTTATTTCCACGTGGTTGTCCCCCAGTCTGACTACCCTTAGGAATGAGGACTTGATCAGTTTGTCTTTACTGAATGCTTCTATCTGCCAAGCATACTAGGTACTTTTATTTTATTATTACCCTTAATATGTTTTATAATTAATTAAAACACAATTTCATGTGCTCATAAAAAGACACCTGAAGGGACGGATCACCAAAATGTTAATGGTAGTTATGTCAGAGTCATGATTTTAATTTTCTTCTTCATAATTTTTAACAAATAAAATAAAACTTCAGTAAACAAAAAACACAATAAACTAACATCCTCCCAGATTACTTAGCTCTAATACATCTCCAATATGCTAAAAACAGGAACCAGATTTCTTAACTTTATGAATTTGGAGTAGAAAAGCTCCAGATATCCCAGAAAAAGTCTCCATTTACCTTTGTTCCTATGATCACCTGCCTATCACCAGGTACAAAGAATGAGCAAAGTGCATATTCACAAGTCATCGTGCGAATACACTGCAGTGTAGACCTATGAAAAAGAAAACATAAAGAACTCATGTTAGGAGAATCTGCTTCCCCATTTTAGAGGTCAGCGTGTATGTTTCAATACACTTACTCAGACAGATGAACATAAAAGAAGATAAAAGTCTTAAAAACCCTTGACTCACATACAATTATAGTCATGGGAGAAAATACTCGAGTATCAAACTTTGTTTACTTTGTAGGGCCTCCAAATGCTAAGGAACGAAATTACACAAGAGCCGAGTAGAAAAAAGTGTCTGCTGGGCTCCACAGAACCCAATCTACCATTACCAAGAAGTGAGTGAGTCTGAAGGACTACAAGTCAAATTAGTACATCATTACATATCCCTGCATTTTTTATAGGACCACAAACATTCACTAATAAAAATATCACAAATGTCCACTAACAAACATTTACTGAATGCCTACTATACAGCAGGTACTGTTCTGGGTGCTGGAGAGAAAACAGTGGACGAAACAGCAGAGGTTCCTAAGCTCATAAAGGTTAACAGTCTTTGGGAATAATAAATATGTAAACATTTGGTATGTCCGAGGATAGGTGCTATAGAGAAACATAATGCCGGGAGAAGAGGATGAGGAGTGCAAGGAGTAGGGTAAGAATGATAGGACTGTCACCTGGTAAGACACGGAAAAAGCTTATGGATAAATGGGGAAGATAGATCCAGGCAAAAAGAACAGGGAGCACAACAGCTATAAGCAAGGCACATTCTTGTTCTGTTGAAGGAATAGCAAGAAGGCCAGTGTGGCTCTAGTGAAGGAGAAGAGGAAAGTAGTAAGAGATAAGGTCTCTAAGGTAGGTAGAGTGAGATGGAACTATTCAAAGTGGTCTAACTTCTACTATTGAAAGATTACACTGGTTACTATGTTGAGAACAGACTACAGAGGAGCAAGCAAGAACACAGGGATACCAGTCAGGGGGCTACTACAATAACCCACGTGAGAAATGACAGTGGTTTGAATGGGGTAGTGGCAGTGCAGGTGGTAAGATGAGGCTGGATTTGGGATAAGTTTTAAAGGTGGAGCTGATAAGATGTGCTAATAGATTGGATGGATACGGGATATAAAAATAATGGTCTGGGCATGGTGGCTCATGCCCATAATCCCAGCACTTTGGAGACCAAGGTGGGTGGATCACTTGAGGTCAGGAGTTTGAGACTAGCCTGGCCAGTATGGTGAAACCTCGTCTCTACTAAAAATACAAAAATTAGCCAGGTGTGGTAGCACATGTCTGTAACCCCAGCTACTCGGGAGGCTGAGACAGGAAAATCACTTGAACCCAGGAGGTGGAGGTTGCAGTGAGCCAACATCACATCACTGCACTCCAGCCTGGCTGACAGAGCGAGACTCTGTCTCAAAGTAAATAAATAAAAGAAAATCAAGAATGGCTATAAGGTTTTGGACTAGAACAACTGGTATCAAGTAATTATTTATTAAGGTAGGGAAGTCTGAAGGAATAGCAGGTGGGAAGATTTTTGGAAATTAGCATCTTAAGTTTGGTTTGAGACATATAAAAGTTTGAAATACTTAATGAGACATCCAAGTGGTGATACAAAGTATTTGTATATATGAGTTTGATGTTTAGGGAGGAGACTAAAGCTAGATATAAATTTATGTGTCATCCCACAGAGAAAGCTACATGACAGGAGATTACATAAAGTGAGTTTAGATAGACAAAAGGTCCTAAGACTCTGCCCTAAAGCACTCTAACACTTTGAGGTCATAAAGATAAGAAGGATGGAGCAAGGACTGAGAATAAACAGACAACAGGGGAAGGGGAAATAATGAAAGTCAAAGAAAGTGTTTCAAGAGAGAAAGTTATCAATTCAAGGAGAGAGCATAAAATAAAGCTTTTAGCTCACTGGATTTGGAAACATGATCACTGATGACAATGACTGTTTTGAGAAATGGTGGGGACAAAAGCTTGATGGAGACAGAGGAAGACAGAATGGAGAAAAAGGAATCAAAGAATGGGACAGTAACTGGAGAGCAAAGCAGGGGTGAGAGAGGATTATTATTTCCTTTAAGATGGGAGATATAATCATTAGCTTAAAGGTTTTGGAGGTATTTGGTTTGACAACAGAAGGATGGTGTAAAACAGTCATCTAGGAAAGTAAAAGATGATGAGAAATTAGGCTATAATTACTGGGCAGCATTAACAGCTCACTTTTTATTAAATTTAAAGAGTAGGTAGTATGGTTGTATGTTTTTCTCTAGCCAAGTACAGCTACAAGCTCTAGACATGGAACATACTTGCTTTTTTTTTTTTGCACTACATTTTAAAAGGCAATTTTTTCTTCTCTAAGCTCCATACGCCAATGGCACAAATGCACTAAAGAGAACTGTATTGAGGGCCTTAAGTTAATCACTGAGTAACAAAAAGAAAAAAATTAAACAAAATACTACTGAATGCAGCTATATGAAAAATCATTTCACGAACCTGTTCCATATTTTAACAGAATCAGCTGCTGCTGAAAGAACAGCTATATTGTCTGAGCTGAAGGATAAAGTCCGCACATCACTGCGATGACCCCCAACGGTAATTCTGCTTGTTCTGACAGGCTGAGGAGTAGGCCAGGATGGATTAAATGAATATAATTCCACCAGGTTGTTTTGCAGCAGGAAGACAGCCTTTAACTCTCCTTGAGGTGAATGAATCAAGTCAAAAGATCTGCATGAGAAAATAATCATAAATGTTCTATCTACCATCTTAGCTCACAATGTCCCCTAGCTATATAAAGTTTGAATAACTATAAATAATTTTTCAAATAGAAGTGCTCTGAGGCCAGGTGCAGTGGCTCACGCTTATAATCGCAGCACTTTGGGAGGCTGGGGTGGGCAGATCACTTGAGGTCAGAAGTTTGAGACCAGCTTAGCCAACATGGCAAAACCCTGTCGCTACTAAAAATACAAAAATCAGCCGAGTGTGGTGGCACACACCTGTAACTGCAGCTATGGAAAGGTTGAGGCAGGAGAATCGCTTGAACCTGGGAGACGGAGGTCGCAGTGAGCTGAGATCATGCCACTGCACTCCAGCCTGGGCTACAGAACAAGACTCCGCCTCAAAAAGAGCACTCCGAATATGGAGTAGTAGGTGAGTAGCTTTTAAGTAAAAAAAAAAAAACCTAGGCTCAGATCCTGGTTCTGATACATACCTTGTTTTTATGTATGTATTCTTTATAAGTGAACTTATATCCTTTTTGAACGTGGGACATACTTTTGTTTTTTTTTTTAATTAGCGGCAGGAAAAGACAGCAAATGACTAGCTAAAAGGGTACTATAATAATCCAAATACGAGACAGTAAGTGGGCCCATGGTGAGAGCAACAGAAGCAGAGTGTGACACAGATGTCTCATGACCACTGTCTCCAAATATATAATTCAAACAGACAGCTTACAAATAGCATGAAAAAGCCAATAATACTTGGGAGTTTACTACTATGATAACTTCAGATAATTTATTTTTACTCACTTGATTTTGGCAGAAGTTTTGATATTAGTCACCCGTTGGATTTCATCTTGCAGAGTCATTTCAACATTAATTTCAGGATCTTCTTCCTCCCCTTTGCAAGAATTTAACCTAGAGAAGAAGAAAAGAATATCATGCTCTTACTTTTCTAGAAGCAGCTTTGCTCTTACTTGAGTTCAAAATCTGGTCCCTCAACCAACTATGATTCTGGAAAAGTCACTTAACTACACAGGATTACCACAAGAATTAAACAACACAGTGTATGTGGAAACACTTTGTAAACTACAATGTCATAAAGTATTATTCCACTTAATAGGTACCCTTAAGAAATGGATTCTGAATGCAATAGCCCATAAAATTTCCTGGAACAAGTCCTTTTAATTCAAACTATCCCCACTGAAATGTCTCTGGTTATTTTTCGAATTTCAGGACTTTTTAGAAAACTCATTAACCCACACTTAATAATCCAACCATGTTAAATAAACCAGAATAGGTCTCAAAAGATTTGCGAAATCGGGTGATTTTCTATCCCTCTGAGACTTGATAAAATTGGATTATTGGTACCTAATTCTTCTCAAACTTTTAATGGTAATTGATAACAGAGTAAATATTAAAGAAGCCAGTGTTTTTCAGTAACATGGGGCCCACCCAGGACACTTCATTATTAATATAAGCATTAAAAAAACAAACTTTGCTTTCTTTCTAGCTTTCTTCATCTTCTTATCCATTTTCTTGTGAATTTCCTCTTTGGAAAGGATACAAAACAATTCTAGCACAGAATCAGTTCCCTAGAAAGGCAAAAGGTTAATGTGTGAGTCAAGGAGAGGCAATTTGTAATTTACCTAATTCTCAGTAAAAACCAAACAATATTTATTTTTCTTCCCTTACTAGTTGTATTACCTTGGACAACTTAATCTCTCTGGGTTTGCTATCTCATCTATAAAATGAGGATACTATTTCCTACTTATAGCATTGCTCTGAAGAGTAAATAAGATATTAAATGCTTTTAAATTGCTCAGAAAAGCCAGCATTTAATAAATGGTTGCTAATAATAATAATATTGGTACAAAGTAATTGCGGTTTTTGCCATTTAGGCAAAATTAGGTAATTATTATTTTTTGTTTTATGCTAATAAAGCTAGAGATTATAGATCCACACAATACCATGTAATTAATTATTAACATGAGTAAAGAAACATTCATCTTTACATTAAATATGAAAGAACGACTGTTTGAAAGGAACAGCCCAGTCCTGATTATTTTCTCCTAAGTTTGGTACTCACATGGCAAGCAAGAATCCTGCCTGTCTTGTCGACGGCAAGGTTTACAACTCTGTCTCTTCCTTCCCGCATTATGGAACCAGCTTTTCTACATGAAAGGATTCGCTACAGAAGAAGCAAGAGCACATAAAGGTTAGATGTAAGTTCTGCTGAACTTCTGGAAAAAATGTAATTCTAATAAGTACAAGTAACAAAAATATGCCCTAAAGTGGTAATTCCCTAAAAATCTGCAATTCTCACTTTCCCACTATTCAACACAATAAAACATAAGAAACAAAAATGAATTACATCCTCAGGGGCTTCATCCATCTCAAGGGTACCATTCTCTGTCTCAAGAGTATCTTGTACTGCAGGAGAAGACCCTTTGATTTTCTTGGGCTTGGGTTCTTCCAGGTCTTCAATCTGTTTTATAAAAATGGGAAAATAAAAGCTGAAATAATATGTTTCAGGAGGCATTTTGTTGTTGTTGTTGTTGTTGACAGAGTCTTACTCTGTCACTCAGGCTAGAGTGCAATGGTACAATCGTATCTCATTGCAGCCTTGATCTCCTAGGCTCAAGCCATCCTCCCACATAAGCCTCCCAAATAGCTGAAAGCACAGGCATGCACTAATTTTTAAATTTTTTGTAGAGACAGGTTCTTGCCATATTGCCCAGGCTGGTCTCAAACTCATGTGTGGACTCAAGTGATCCTCCTGTCTCAGCCTCCCGAAGTGCTGGGATTATAGGCATGAGCCACTGTGCCTGGCTCAGGAGGTGACTCTTAATCCTGAAGACTTAGAAATCTTTCTTATGACCAGTAATGGCTTCTAATCAGTGATCTCCCTGATCAAACCTCTTCAGCAGCAGGACAGGTATCAGAACGTATTAAAAACTGACTACATAATATACAAACAAAATATTACTCAGTATACCATCTCCAGAAACTTTCTATAGCATAAGGACTACCGTTTAGTGACAACAGTGAAAAAATAATGACCCACTCTTCACTAACTTCAAAATTTTCTCTGTATTTACGTGAAAGGCCGACCATATTCTAGAACGACAGATTCAAATGGGTATTAGGAATTGCAAAGGCATTGCAAGACAGGTTGATACATTTGCTTCTTAAATAAAGAAAAGATAACACCTAGACTACTAGTGTAACTCTCACCAAAATGGCTGCTGGACACAGCACATACTTAAATCTAGCTAAATCCAAGATCTATAAGCTTTTTTTCTACGTAAATTCTTTGAATGTCTTTAAGTTATAGATCTTTTCAGAATATACATATTTATAAACATAAAATTCTACATACATGTTTGAGGGGAAAGGTTCACAGATACTCTGAAGCCCATCCATGGACACCCAAAGGTCCAAGAATATGTGATTAAGAGTGCCACAAACTAAAACATTTGTATTATCAGAAGCTGTACGCCTAAAGCTACCTTATAAGCTCAAATAAATGAGGACAATGAGCATAAAAGGAAGAAAAACTTTGTTTAGGTGTTGCAGGTTATTGGTGTGATAGAATTCTTTATAATACTATCTGAAGTACTCAATAATTACATCTGACTCTAAATCCAAGGTGCTTATGAAACTTCTAAACATGACATTGCCCATGATTTAAAAAAGTAATTACCTCTTGCAGATAAGCTATGTCCCATGCCCTCAGTTCACTGTCTGAGGCCCCAGTGATGAGTCGCTTTTCTTCTGACACCAGAACCAACCCCCATACCTATAGAATATAAAAGGATTTGAGTAATATGATTTTCACGAGATTCCAGGTAGCATAATATGATATTCCAAAAGTGTAAGTACACTGTAGTAAAATGTCTTTAGTAATTTAAAGGCAAAGAAAAGGTATATTGAGAACTCTTTCAAAATGCACCAAGAAAAATCTCACTTTTACAGAGAAAAAAATGGCCAGTGGTGAAATTGTTACTTTTGTGATACTAGGAGTTTCTCTTTCACCTCCTATAATCAAATTAAGATAATGGCTGTTTAGTGTAAATCTTAACTAGAATCCACTCAAATGATAATTTTAAGTCTTCTATTTCTTTGTCTTCAGCAGTGTACAGCAAATAAAAGGTGCCCCATTCATGTCCATTCCATAACTTTCAGCTTCAACTATCCAGGAATTAAATAATGAAAATAACAATATTGTTGCAAATCAACAAATTTAATCTTCTTGTCATTGATTCTAGGTATTACCTTCCTGAATGCCCGATATGAACAAAGCACTGAGGATGCAAAGATCTGTAAAAAACAGTCCCTGAACTCAACTCAATGGATCTGTGTTCAAGTAACTATTATAACAGCAACCATGCGCTGCTTGCCTGTCAGTAAGCTAGGTGCTACACACATATTATCACTCAACTTCCCTACATTCATAAAAGTGGACACTTATTATTTAGAAATGATGAAACTCAGGAATTAAAAACTATCCAAGGCCAGTTTTTACAGTATCTGCTCCAATGGCTGGCATTGCTTCCATCAAACCAACCTCACTGTCTCTCAAGACAGCATATGCTGATTATTGTGTGCAGTAAAAACAAAGAGCCTTGAAAGAGGAAGAGAAGAAAATCGTCTTTTCCCTTCTGCCTTGCCATTATTGCCCCGTGCCCGTGACCCTACATGTACCTCAGTCCGGTGGCCAACCATTGTTTTAAAGCAGTGCTGAGTATCAAGGTCCCACCATTTCACCATGGTATCTTTCCCACTAAAAGAAAAAATAGGAAAAAAAAAAAACAACCCTGTTTAGGAAAACTCATTCAACTAATAGGGAGATCTAGAACCCACTGTTGCTCTAAAAGGAACATATACTTCAATAATGTCTAAAGCTCCTTTTCTCTCTGATCTTTCTTTTGAAAAGCAAAGAATCCTAACTTCCCTTACAGTTATTCCTACGCAGAAAATAAAATGTTCCACCTATAAGAATAAGAATGACTTTAGATGCAGAATACCAAAGAATACAGAACTTGATCCATCATGCCTTCCTCCTGTTGTTTCTATCATCACAGCACTGGCCTTCTCTTAGACAGTCTACCATGGAAACATCTTAGACCTCTCCTACTCCCTTGTTTTCCTGTCCAGCTAGTCTGTTGTCCTGAAGATGCCCCCCCTCGGTGAAGTTTCTAAGAATTGACTCCTATTAGTCCATTTCTGTACACTAATCTGAATTTAAGTCTTACTACCTGGATTTTTTTTAACAGCTTCTCATCTGGTCTCTTTGTCCATTGCTGTTCTCTCTTCCCATCCAATGTGCAACTGTCAGATAATCTTAATTTTTAATATTTGCACTAGGTTCAATATTCCCTGTAGAATCAAAATCAGCCTCTTTAGCAGCATTCTTGAAATTTCCCATTTATTGGTTCTTAATTCCCTAAATATAATCCCTCCTAGCCAATGGCCTCTACTACTCCTGCTCAAACACCTCTTCCCTACCTCTTCACTATATAAATCTACATAATCCTTCCTCATGAGCAAACTGGAAAAACAAAAAACTCAAAAACCTGATTTACAAAGTCCATCCTGTATAACCTCACCTTACAGTGTTATTTCTTTTCCTTAAAATTCCTTAAATTTTCTTAAATTCCTTAAATTCCTTAAATTTCCTTAAAATTTTCCTTAAATTCCCCAAGCTGTAATATACATATTTTCTATTAGAACTATAGGATCATTCTCTTACAGAACCTGTGTTATCTGAACAAGACACTAATTTACCTGTATCCTATCCCACAGAAACAAATCCACCATTGGTAAAGCATTTTTAGTGCTCACAGCTTTTTCTGAATCATTACTATTAATGTCTGGCAAATCTTGAGATCCCAGCCTTTCCTAGGTGGCCATTCTTGAGGAATATTCATTATTAGGTTGAACCATATAAAACTGTTGATATTTAATCATTTTTTATGTACACAAAAACTTCAAATGGTTCAACCTAGTAGGTATTCAGAAGGCCCTATGAAGTACAGTACATCTCTCCTCAAAAGGTAAGCTGAATTTAATACCTGATATTCACATCTTCCCTCTGCTCCATATTCTGCTTTCCTGGCTTTCTAGAGATCTAGAAGGTAGACAAAGCTCATTCTCTAATGAGTTTCAAAAGGTTAAGAAACATGGAAAAGCTAATATTAAGAGAAAATAATGACAAATTAGAAAAGTGATTTTTTAAATGATGTAAATTTGGATAGCTCTACGATACTATTTAGAAGAAGAAGAAAGAAGAAAAGCAACGGAAAGGAGAGATAACTAACTTATAAGCATGAGCACAGTGCTCATGAGAGAAATGAGTAAGGAATAAAGCAAATTCTCTCTTCCTAGAAAAGAATTTGAAATTAAACCATTATTTCTTTACCTAGTAACTAGCAGGTTCTTTTCTCGTAGAAACAAAGCTTGTGTGATGGCGTCCTTGTGCCCCTTTAGACGGTAGAGGCCACTTTCATTGATTACATCCCATACAATAATATCTGTGTCCTAAATCAAGTAATACAGAAAAAAAGTAATTTTCTTTACCATATATGGCCTAAGTTGACAAACAATTGGACTTAATTATTACATAGGCAATACACAGTCCTTGCAGAAAATTTGGAGAGCGTGAAGAAAGTACAGGGGAATAAACACCAGCCTTATTCCCACCACCCAGAAGTAATCCCCAGATATTGTTACTGCTCTAGTCTTTATGTATAATCCAGGTTGTTATTTTTCTATTAGAAAACTGAGATCATGCTATTCACATCATTTTACAATCTTTTCTTTTTTCATTAAATATTATTTCCATTTTTTCCATGTTATTCCAGAGTGTTTACATTTTTAATGCTCACATGATAATAAATTCTAAAGCGATATCATAACTTATTTAAAATTTTTTCTGTTTTAGACATTTAAGTAGTTTCCAACTTTCTGCTGTTATAAATATGCAGAAATGAACATTCTTATATACAAATCTTTGTACATATCTCTGATTAGAAATAACTAAACTGAAAAGTTCTTGGGTTATATGATACGTTTATTTTAAAAGTTTTGGATTTATACCATCAAAATGATCTCCAGGTTGGGTAAATCTATAGAACCAGCAGGGATATGTATGACAAGGCCTGTTCCTCATTCACTTAACTGTATTACCAGTTTTCTCAAAATCTACTACCAATCTCATAAGTAAAAAATGTTCAGTCTTAATATTTATTTTAATTTACATTTATGAATATGAGAAATAGTTTACATGCTTTATGGTGATTATTGGCCATTAGTATCTCTTTTGAATTGCTAATTCATGTCTTCTGTCTATCATTCTTCAGGTGTCATCTCTTATTTGAGTGTAAGTTATTAATAAATGAATGATACTAATCCTATCTTTTTATATTGAAAATGTTAAATGCTTTACCTTTTTCAATGTCCTTTGACTTGTTTTTAATGTACAAATGTTTCAAGTATTCCAATCTACCAATAGTTTCCTTTTTAATTTATTTCTTTGTCTAACACATTGTAAGTCCTTTTCTAACTTGCTATCAGACATTTACTTACATATTTTCTAGTTTACTTTAAAATGCTATTTTTAATAGTTATGTCTTTAATCTTTGATTCATTTTGGTATACAGCATGAGGCAAAGACTTAATTTAAAATTTTCCCCCAAATAGACAATTGTCTAAGGATTGTTTTATAAGCAATTCATCATTTTTCTGCTTATTAAAAATGTCATCTTTAAAATATGCTAATTAGGAATGTAACCATGGATGTGTTTCTGAGATTTCCATTTGGTTGCAATAATCTATTTTGCATTGATACTTGCACTGATGTATCATTATGATGCTTCTTAAATTATGGGTTTATACTACATTTTAATATTTAAAACCCCCATTTCATTATTATTTTTTTCCCCAGATTTTGGTGTTTCCAATTCCTTTGCTTTTCCATATTAGGTCAAGTTCTGAGTACCAACTAAAATCTTTAAGATATCTATTTAAATATATCTATATCTATATATAAACATATATCTATTTAAACATAGCTTTAGCTATATAAACCAATTACAAAACACCAGCATCTTTTCAACACCTTGTTTTCCCATTCAAGAACAAGTATTATATCTCTAGAAAGTCTTCTATTCTTCTGTAAAGTTTCACGGTATTTTTATGTCTGTTACTTAATCTACTGTGGAATCTTTTATATTTTCTAGCTCATGACTTTTGAGACATAAGAAATCTACTGATTTTACAGAATTCAATGGCAAATAATTATTATATTGTCTCTTCTTTTCCAGTCTTTGTTTTCTTTCTTTGTTTTACTGTTTTGGGTAGCACTTTCACAGTAATAGTATTATCATGGCTCTCTTCATCTTATTCCTACACTTAATAGGCTTTTATCAGAGAATATGATAAAACGAACAAAAGGAAACAAAATGAACCTCCCAATTCACACCCATCCTCCTCACTCTATTTCTACCATTACACTACTTTGAACATTGACAGCCCATTGTTTTACCTGACAACTTTTGTCAGCAACTTGCTTCAGCATAAGCCTTACATTCCTTTAACGTATCAAAGTGTGGGCTGATTCAAAGGCTCACCTTGGACCCAGATGCCAGTCTGCCTCCTAGCTGATCATACTTCAAGGTAGTGATCCCTGCTTTGTGACCATTGAAGGTTACATTTCCTTCCCCACTCAGGAGGCTGAAGATTCGGATCGACCCATCATCATACCCAACAGCTAAGTGTAGCCCATCTGGGGAGGGGCACAAGCAAGTAACTTCTTGTTTAAGCCCCTGAAGGATAAGAATCTGAAATCATAAAAGTTAAAAACAATGTAGAAGAGTTAAGCATGAAATCAAGGGAAAAGCATAGGAATACTTAGGCACAGTACAATTAAGAGCACCAATAATTCCCAATTACTCTTAAGAATAAAAATGAAACTCCACAATCCATTTCAAGGTTTTTAATATAGAAATTATTATCTGTACTAGGCAATGAAATATTTAAGAAAAGGCTTATTTTCTCCAAAGCTCTACATTGGTGTAATACATGCAAACATTCCCTAGGCAATAAAATAAATTTAATCCCTTTAATCTAAGTCTTAATCCTAGAACAACACTAAGTGATTTTCAATAAAGGGTTATAAACCCATCCTTCCTTTAACTGAGACCCATTTTGTAAGAAAACAATCTGCATGGCAACAGAGTACTATGATGGTTTTAACCACAAAGGACTCTGGGTGGCAACGAGAACTGAAGTAGTAACTTCTAGGGAATCACAAAATAAATGGACAATATCAAAATGCCTATATTTGGTTTGGCAAAAGTGGTAGGCTTAGGGAATTCAGTCACACAAAGTATCAAAGTCTAGTTCAACAAGATTTGGGCCTTATCCACATTAGAAAAAGATTCTGCCAACATAGAGTAACCTTCCTTTTACATGTCTAATATTTTATAATCAGCTATAAGCTTAAGTCGACTTGAAAAACAGAATTGGTAGAGAATACATCAGGAATAAATAATTACTACAAATAATGATCTGTAAATATTCCAACAAATAGACACTAAATTCAGAATTTAGTGGAGAAGAACACAGAGGAACTTGATGCTTGGTTAGCTAGACCTAAAGGAAAAAGATTTCTGTTCTCAGGGCACACACACAAAAAACCCCTTGATAAATAAATCAGAGCTCCCCAACTTCTACTACCCCTCCACCCTCAAGTACGAATAAGTCAGCATCAAACTGCTCATTTGGGCTCACCTTCTCTCCTTTCCTTAAGTCCCAGATGAAAACGTGTTCACAAGCTGGCACTGCCACATAGCGTCCTTTCTCACCACGAAGTGTCACAAAGACAATATTACCTTTTTGGCTGCCAATCAGGCCAAAGACTGCACTAGCAACATAGCGCAGGTACTGCTTGGTGAGCCCCATGCTATGATGTCTGATGCCACAGGTGAGGCAATCTGTGCATATAAACAAAGAAAACTCAGCTCCTTGGGTGCCTTGGTTCTACTAGCTTAGTAAACACCAACTTTTTTTTTTTTTTTTGAGACCGAGTCTCACTTTGTTGCCTGGGCTGGAGTGCAGTGGCGGGATCTCGGCTCACGGCAGACTCCACCTCCTGGGTTCAAGTGATTCTCCTGCCTCAGCCTTCCAAGTAGCTGGGACTGCAGACATGCACTAACACACCTGGCTAAATTTTTTTTTTTTTGGTAGTGATGGGGTTTCGCCATATTGGCCAGGCTGGTCTCAAACTCCTGACCTCAAGTGATCCACCCACCTCAGCCTTCCAAAGTGCTGGGATTACAAGCATTAACCACCACGTCCGAACAACACCAACTGTTTATCATGTCATTAAAAGCATGTAACTTGTGACTTCTTAATCTTTATTTACTCTGAATAAATCACTGCCGTACAATACCTGGACATCTTCATTTTTTATTCATGTGGACTCAATATAATCCCTCCTTCCTTAAGTTCCAAATTAGTCACATTGTCATGCTCACCTCATGTGTATCTGACACTACCGACTCAATGCAACTAAGCTAATTCACTTCTGCCCATTCAACCAGCATCAAAGCTTTTACACAGAGATTGGCAGCCTGAAACTAAACATATTTTTCAGTGAATATTTATTGAGAATCTACCATTTAGGCACCGTTCTAGACACTGGAAGTATACTATTAATAAGGCAAAATCCCTAACCTCATGGTACTAAACTTCTCAGGCACTGGTTCTCTAACTCTAGTATATATCCAGATCACCTGGAAGGCTTATGAAAACACTGCTAGGAAATACTATCTCATCTCTTCTCCCAGCACCTGTTTCTGATTTCATAAGTCTGGGGTAGGGCCTAGAATTTTTCATTTCGAACAAGTTTCCAAGTGATGCTGCTGTTGCGGTTCCTGGACCAAACTTTGAGAACTACTGTTCTAGTCCATGAAAGTCTGTCCTTCACTTCAAAATCAGAGCAACCACTTACCCTGGGCACAGAAAATGGTTGAGCAACTTGGCACACTATTTTTGGAAAGATGCCATAATTTCTGCACTTTTATTAAATTCACTGAAAACACTGGTTATAGATAAAAGGGACAAGAGGCGAATGAAGGAGATAACAAATCAGTCCTGTCTGTTCTTCACATGGAAGAGTAAAAAGTATCCTCCAAAACACCCATGCAACTTAAAACACACAAAAATAAAGAAGTTACAGCCTTTTATGAGGAGCTGTTTCTTTTTGCTGTTTGTTTCTTTGGTTGGTTGGCTGGTTTAACTCTACAGGGTCTTTCTAATTATCAGATGCTGTTTTAGTCTACCTTAACAAAAAAAATTTTCAATCCCAACTCTCTAAGGAAAGATAATATTAACATGGTGATAATATTCTTAACCTAGGCCATTTGATTAATTGTTTCTAATGGAATTTGAATTGTTTCCCAATTCCTCTCATTCCTCCAGACTCTGTAGTTGTTCTTCACGTTTGTCTTTGGCCATCTACCACCTCCTTCTATAGTATTTTCCTTGGAGAATACATATAGCATGAGTAGGTCCAGGGATTCCCATCTGTCTATTTCCAGTCCTGTCCACCTACATGAATACTATTAAAGAGTTTCAAATATTTACTGAATAGCTCCATTTGACACCTTATAGTTTCACATTTAACATGTCTATAACCAAGCCTATCTTACTTCTGGTACTCCTCTCTTTTTGTCTGACACAACGACACAATTTTCCTACCTACTCAGGCTCAAAACCACTTAATAACCTTTGAACCATTAATAAAAAATATTATTATAGCAGCCAAGACTTAGAGAGTGCTTACACTATAGTAACTGATAACATTAAATGTATATAACTTAGTAAACATATGCAATCGTTTAATTACATACAGCAATTAATGAAATTAGCTAACATATGCAAAGCACTTAGAAAAGCCTCTAGCATACTGTAAATATAACTATATAAAATACCCATAAGGACCTGGTGTGGTGGCTTATGCATGTAATGCCATCACTTTGGGAGGTCGAGGCAGGCTGATGGCTTAAGAGTTTCAGACCAACATGGGAAACATAGCAAGATCCTATCTCTACAAAACATTTTTTAAAAAAATTAAGCAGGCATGGTGGCGCACTCGGGAGGCTAAAGCAGAAAGATCACCTGAGTCCAGAAGTTCGAGGTTGCAGTGACCTATGATCATGCCACTGCACTCCAGCCTGGGTGGCAATGAGACTCTGTCTCTAAAAATAAATAAACCAATTCTCCACAGTAACACTGCAAGGGAAGTCATTCTTCCTATCTCTATTTTACAGACAAGGAACTGAGACTCAGAGATGGCAAACTGCTAACCCAAAGTCATTTAGCACCTAAGTGCCAAAGCCAAATCCCAATCCAGCCAGTCTAACTCCAAAATTTCTGCTTTTAACCACTAAG
Source organism: Cheracebus regulus (assembly GCA_963574635.1). Lineage (NCBI taxonomy): Eukaryota > Metazoa > Chordata > Mammalia > Primates > Pitheciidae > Cheracebus > Cheracebus regulus. Next base: position 27,373 of record CAUYQU010097667.1, on the reverse strand, counting down.
CTAAACTGCTTCTTTTTGCCTCTTTAGTTAGTCAACTCCACCTGACTGTTACTCTGAAAGAGGATCACTTTTTCTCCAGTACTTTCAGTTCCAGCTCTTTATCACTGGGTTACTGCACTGACTTTTCACCTAGCACCTCCACCTCCATGTTTTTCACTCTTTTCATTTAAAAGTCATAATACTACTGAGTAATCTTTTCAAATGAGCTTTCCCTATCCCAAAGACTTGAAAAGGCTAAATCGTTTGTCAGTTTCCAAAAACTCATCCTATCTATTCTCTGTATTTCTCGAATAAACCTTCCTGTCAGCCTGGCTAGTTTCCTTCCTCGTCCTGAGACCTCGTTGTCTTCATAGTATTCGTTTTACTTAAAATAACATGCATTTTCTCCCCTACTTACTTTAATCAGTGTTATTCTCTGAAGCCCACTTCCTTTGGTGTAAACCCAATTCTCGCAGCCTTTTTTCATCGCCTCGATATTTAAACTACCTCCCATACAACTTGCACTGTTCACTTGTTCCACGTGCACGGCTTTCGCCTCCTTCCCGACAGTTCACCCCCAAACCGTAGTAGACTGAGACCCCATCACCTCCGCTTTCTAACCCACAACCCCCAAAACGATGCTTTTATGATGCACTGAAGGCCTGGCCAGACTTGAAACACATTCCAAAATGAGTCTTCGGTCAGGAGAGGGTGATGGAGGGTTCCAGACACCGAACACACGGTCAGATCACCCTCGGGCAAGCCCGTGCACACTCACGGTCAGGCAGTTCTGCTCAGCGCCCGCCACCCGCGCCGGTACCCAAGGGGCTTCCAAGTACTGCTGTGGGGACGCCCGTAGTCACCTGAGTTCCCCCAACCCTAGCAACCGGCCCTAAATACGCCCGCCTCGGCTGCTGCCGACATCACGAATGCCTCAGCCAGAATCTTCAAAATCCAAGCCGCAGAGGAAAGGTTCTCAGCCCCAGCCGTGCACCTCCAGGACTCACCTCAGCTTCCACGAGGCTCCCAGCCGATTGGACCCTCCCACGAGACCTGCCCCTTCCGGGTCCGTTCCAGGAGCCTCTTCCGCCAGACGTTCTATTTGCCTTCTAGGAGGAAATGACCGAAAAAGCCGGGCGCTGATTGGTGAGCTCTGGCCGGGAGCGGAAGCCGGTGTTTCGTGGCCCAGAGCATTTGTAGCTGGTCACTCCAGCCTTCAGGGACTTTTGACTCGCCCTACCCGGCGCGCTCCTGCTGAGGGTCGCCGGAGATGTCGCTCGGCTGCCTTCTACCAGGAGCTTGATCCGTCCTGCCCGCCGACCGGATGGGACCGCCGGAGTGCTGTGAGAGGCGGGACGGGGGCCGGGAGGGAAGGCGGGGCGGAGAGGGCCGGGGGCGCGGCCCCAGGCACACCGGACTCGGCCCTGGTCGGGAGTGCGGGCTGAGGGTTAATTATGTCACTTCTCTGGAAGAATGAGCCTGGCGCCACTTCCTCGCCTGTTGCTTAGGTTCTTGCCGAGCGTTGTCGGGGTCGCCGTGTTGACGAGAAGTGAAAGGGTAGGCAGTCAGCAGGCACTAGGGACAGTGGTGCCGTAGCCCAGGAGGCGCGCGCACTAGGGTGCAGGTGAAATAGGGGAGGCGGGAGCCCTTGCTGGTTGTAGCCCCAGAGACAAGCCCCTGTTGCCGCTCCTGTGGACGGGCCATTCCACGAACCGAGAGCACCTCGGGTAAGGGGTGGGTAGACGCTGAGCCCAGGATGGTGCGTTGTCTGGGTTCCCGCAGTCCTTAGAGTGACACTGGCCTGGCTTTGTGTTTCCGCTCTCTGGCCGCTTAAGGGGAAGTGACCAGGGCTGACTCCTTGTTTGCTGACTGAAACTTAAGTGCTCTGTCACCAGGTGGGAATTAGCTTTTCTGTCTTGCAGTTCTGCTACTTTTATCCTTGAGCTGCATAGAAGTGTTTAGAAATGAGTTCTGATGTCTAGAGCTGTGCAAAATTAAAGCTAACATAGCTGTACAAAAGATCGTTCCAGCGCTTCTTGAACAAGTTATCTGCAGCCAGCCTAGAAATTAGACTTTTGCCTACATTTCTGATTTTCTTTAGAGTTTCTTGAGCTTAAGGCGTGTTCAGCTGATCTTCCATATTCAAGAAAATTGCAGCACCAAAGAATGCGTGTGATGAGACTGGACAGCTGTAGCAGCATAGGTGTTTTGAAACAAGATTGCTGTGGATTGGATGAATGAGAAGGGAAGAAATTGTGAGCACAAACTATTATTTTAAGAAGTTTGGTGGGAAAGGGAGCGTTTGAGTGGGTGTGTATGGGTAATATCCCTGACAGGTGCTGTGCATTGTATTATTATGGGGGTAAAGTGTGTGTTTCAGTAGAAAATGGCACAGTTTAGATTCTATCTTAATAACACCCCTTGGATTAACTAATTTTAAAAAAGCTATTTTTCAGTTATGTAAACTGTAGGTAACTGACATCAATGCTAAATAATTTTTCTCAAGAGCTGCAAATTCTCTTCTCTCTCTCAGAGGTTCAGTGGAAGTTTTGCCTCCTTTCACACATTTGTTTCAATATTCCTGCTCTAAGATGTCTAATTGTGGGATGTGCTTTATCTTCTGCCTGGTTCCCTTTTGAGTTAAATGAAATATTGAACATGGATTTGGTTTTATATTTGAATGAGTAATGATTTTACCTTTTCTTAAAAATTTTTCTTAACATAAATATTATGGGATGGGACAACCACAGATGGAAAAAATGATTTTAATAAGAGTTGGTATCATAGTAAATGTAAGTGCTAAGATAATGCATCTTATAAAATTCCTTATACAGTGTTTCAAAGTTATAACTCTCCTTATTTTAGTTTCAAAATGCTCAATATATCAATACTTAACAAAACATAATGCAGTTCATTTAATATGAAGGGATACTACTAATTCACTGTTAGAACATGTTCTTTGGGTGCTTTTGAATGGTGATGTTAAATTTGACCCAGGCCACTGACAAGCTTAGGAATGTTCTTATACTGTATTTATTGTTGACGTATTTGCCTACTTCAGTTAATCTTCCAATCAAAAATCTTTTTTTTAAAGAGCCTTTTTTTTTTTTTATGAGACAGAGTCTTACTCTGTCACCAGGCTGGAGTGCAGTGGCACGATCTCGGCTCACTACAGCTTCCAACTCCCTGGTTCAAGAGAGTCTCCTGCCTCAGCCTCCTGAGTAGCTGGGATTACAGGCATGTCCAGCTAATTTTTGTGTTTTTAGTAGAGACAAGGTTTCACCATGTTGGTCAGGCTGGTCTCGAGTTCCTGACCTCAGGTGATCCACCCACCTTGGCCTCCCAAAGTGCTGAGATTACAGGCATGAGCCACCTCACCCAACCTTAAAAATGTCATTCTTCCTGATGGCATAGAATTATTCTTAAGTATGGTATTGGATGATGGCATAAAATGAGTCTTAAGTATGGTGTGCACACATATCCTAATGTATTCTGAACTGTTAAATACTGAAATACAAAGACATAAAGAATGGTAAAGCTGGTAATTAATGGTGGTCAAGTGCATGCAGCAGCTCTCTTTGTACAATTGTTATTCAGACTGGTCTGATCAGTTAAGCATTTCGAAAGGTAAACAGGTTAAAAGTTATCATTTTTCTCTCTTAAATGATATCATTTTCTTTTTATTCAGATGAAGAGGTTTTTTGAGACAGTGATCCAAGGTATTATGCAATTTTGCCCAGCTTTGAACAATAAAATCTGATCTCTCTAGCCAATCCAATTATTCATATCAAGCAGTATTTAAGGGACTTCTTAAAGTAAAAGATAACAGGATTTGAGGAAAAAAAGACAGAAGTTACAGTGTAATGAGAGCTGTTTACACTGTACTATTTGAATTATAAAGGATACATAGTGGGTTATCTTTGTCTTTAGGTCCTCTTCACTAAAGTACTGAAGGTCATATGACTGTGGAAATATATCTGATTCATTATGGAATCTTCTGTTTGTCCCATATAGACTTTTTAATCCTTGGAAATTAATATCTTGCTTCAAGAGACTTTTTTTTTAAACTAGGGCTTATTGTTTATTTATGAACTTATTCAAAGTACAGAGCTGATCAACTGATTTTCAGTGGACAGTCTTGCTCTCTTTTAATGTCACCAAAAATTCTGGCTGTGGCTGTAAATTACTGGGTAGAGGAGCCCTCTTCTCCTCTCTTCGTCACTTGAGCATATTTGCATTCTATCACTGAGATTCTTAACTGATATTTATTTACAAATCTGCCTGTATGAGCTCATACACAAACATTTTGGGGAGTGAAATGATCTGTATCTTTCATGTAATTCTCAAAGGGGCCTGTGACCTTGAGAATGTTAAAAACCACTGTTCTCTCGGGGATCAGTTTTTCCTACCTAGCTTGGGTTTGCCGTTCCATTTACTTGTTACCAAGGTGTGTGTGTGTGTTTAGGGGAGGGGGTGATTCAAACCTCTTTTTGTTGAGAAACAGCCATTTCTGTTTAGAGATGGAGTTGAAAAAGAATTCAACTTTTGTTAAATACTGTGACACTTTCCATAAAATGCCATTTAATTTTGTCCTACAATAACAGCTATCCATAAGCATTACTTTTACTTATTTAACATCCAATATCTTGTGGGTCACAATTACTTAAAAGCTGGGAAAAAGATCCAACAAATTCTACTGACCAGCTATGATCAGGGATATAGGAGAACCACTAGGGTGTGCTGTCAAAGAAGATAATAGAGTTTTGAGAAGAAAATGATCAGTAATAAACATGGATAAAATTGTATTAATTCTTGGATTTGACATTTGGGAAGTTAATGCTGACCTTTGGAAGAGCAGTTTTAGCATAGCTATAGAATGGAAGCAAAACTGCAGCAGGTTGAGCAAATGTATGAAGAGGAAGTAGAGCTGCAAAACAAATTACCCTTAAAAAAGTTAAGTAGTAAAAAAAAGAGGAGTTTAATATGCTGAAGAAGAAATGAAGTACAATAAATAAAGGAGGAGACCTTTTTTGAGAACAGGAGGATGGAGAGAAAGGAAAAAGCAAGATGAAATTGTAAAAGAAGAATTTGTGTTATAACACTCTCTTACGAGGAGAATTGGTCAAATGAAGGAAATTGCTTAAATTAAGGTGACTTGGCAGGCTTAAAAGTGTGGAATATACCCTCAAATCACTTGTAAGTTGGAAACAGTGGATGATTTTGAATTGGAGAGAAGTTAAGGTAATTGCTCTCCTACTCAGTTTTGACACCAGTTATCTCATTTAATGCTCACAATAATCTTAGGAGAATTACCCTTATTTTAGAAATTAAAAAAAAAACTGTGTTAGAGTCAAGAATAACACAACTATTAAGTGACAGTCCTGGATCCAAACTCAGACTCTATGACAACACAGTCCAAACTCTCATATTGAACCATGCTGTCTCCACCTCACTGCATAATTGCATGTGAAAATATTTACCTTAAAATACTAAAGAAGCTGGATTCAAAATTGTGTCAGTATGATTTTACCTGTCACATAAAAAGGTAGTAATTACATCAAAAGTTGAGGAATTTTTTCCTCCCCCTTAATTTTGGTTTCTTTTCTTTTCCTTCTTTTCTTTTCTTTTTTGAGATAGGGTTTGCTGTGTCACCCATGCTGAAGTACAGTGGTATAATCTTGGCTCACGGCAACCTCCGCCTCATGGGCTCAAGCAGTTCTCCTGCTTCAGCCACCTCAGTAGCTGGGACTGCAGATGCACGCCACCACACCTGGCTAATTTTTTGTATTATTGTATAGATGGGATTTAACTAAGTTGCCCAGGCTGGTCTCAAATTCCCGAGATCAAGTGATCTGCCCGGCTCAGCCTCCCAAAGTGCTGAGATTACAGGTGTGAACCACTGTGTCCAGCCAATTTGATATTTTTCAAATGTTCTGTAAGCATGTATTACTTAGAGTCAGAAAGGAAAGTTATCTTAAAAAAAAGCAATTTTGTCCTGAAAGTTGGCATTCAAGTTTGGAAACTGAAAACTGTGTTTGTGTTTAATGGATTTTTTTTTTAAGATTATAGTTAAGAATTTTCAGTATGAGTCATTGTCATAAAAAATCTGCAGATAATTTTTTTGAAATTATGAACTTGTGCCAAGTGTCATTCCATTGAGCATGAGGCAATTTAACGATGATAGAAGAATATGGTCTTCATTTGTCTTCTGTTCAGCTTGTCCATTTCCAGTCTGAATACTTATGAACAGATCAACAAAACTTGTGGGAAGGCCAATTTGATGGACTAAACATCAACTTCTAGGTAAAGTTAGTTTCTTTATTTCAAAGTAATTTCAGAGGTGTATTTAGTGTCAAATAAGAATAGTCTTCTCCTACAAATTTATCATTGTATAACCTACAAGGCCTTTCTGAAATTGTTACATAAATGATCACATTTCCTATTCCACAGTGTTGATTCAGGAATTAGGATATTACACTAGATCCATGTTTTGTTCCAATTAGTATCCCATGTCTCTCAGCAGGAAACATCATGGAATGTATTATGGAAGGGCATGCTTGTTCTCTTTGATAAAAAACATTAGAACCATACTGAAAAACTTCTCCGAAAATTTCAGGAGATCATGTCCTTTGCAGCAACGTAGATGGAGCTGGAGGCCATTATCCTAAGCAAACTCATGCAGGAACAGAAAACCACGTACTGCATGGTCTCACTTACAAGTGGGAGCTATACAGTGAGAACACATGGACACAAAGAAGGGAATGGCAGACACTGGGACCTACTCGAGGCTGAAAGGTGGGAATAGGGAGAGGATCAAAAAACTACCCGTCAGACACTAGACTTATTACGTGGGAGATGTAATTATCTGTTTACCAGACCCCTGTGACGTGCAATTTACCTATATAATTAACCTGCACATGTACCCGTGAACCTAAAGTTAAAAAAAGAAAGAACCAAGAGGAAAAAAAAGAGAATCTGAGATTATGTGCCTCCTGATGAAAGACATACCATCTCATATAATCTTGGCAAAACTGACTACTAACAAGAAATTTTCAAATAACAGAGAAACTTATTGAACCATGCATGAATATGCAAGCAACAGAATCCAGACTGTGGGACACTACAGTTTCAGCAAATAAATTTTACAGAAAAGGAAAGGTTGGATGGGGGACTTGTAGATTAAAAGAGATGTAAGATATATATTAAAATGTTTTAAATGGCTAATATTAAACTGTGGTTTCTGGGGGTGCACACTTAGGTGAAAAAGCTAAATGAGTATATAAGAAAGTGATTAAAAGTCCTGGTAGTAGTTACTTTGAACGACAGGAAGGGGTTGAGATTATGAGAGATCACATAGATCACCCAGGGGTACCTTTGTGTGCCTTCACAGTTCTATTTCCTGACTTGGGTGGTGGTTTCCTTTATAATAGCTCATTAAACTGTGCATTTATTTAGAGGGAAAAAAGTTTATACACCAACTTTCTTTCCCTGATCATCTATCTGCCCTTATATATTTAACGTTGCCAACAACCTCCAGCTTATCAGTTCTTAGTCCTGTTACTCAACCTTTCAGTAGCATTTAACTGATACCTCAAGTCTTCTTGAAATGTTTTCTTCACTTGGTTTTTAGGCTACCACACTTCCCTGGTTTACCTTCCTTTCTTAGCAGTACTTCTCTGTTTTGCGTTCTGACTTGTCCTCTTTCCAACTTCTAGGTTTTGTTGGAGGACTCAGTCCTTGGATCTCTTTTCTCTGTTTGCATTTACTCCCTAGGCTGTCTTGTCCAGTTCTCATAGCTGTAAATACCACGCATATGGTGAGACTTCCAAATTTATATCTTTAGCCCCATCTTCTGCAAGCCCTAGCCTCATTTAACCAATTTGCATGTTTGACATACGCACTTGGTCATCGAATAAGCGTCTCAAACTTAGCACACCCAAAAAAACGTAAGAAAAAGAAAATCTGTTGGTTATCACTCTGCCCTACAACCTACTCTAATTTTCCCCATTCTCCGTAAATAGCATAAAATTACTCAATTGTTTAAGCAAGTAATCCAGAAGTCATCTTTGGTTCTGTTCTTTCTCCCTACTGTCTATATTCATTAAGTCTTGTTGACTCCATCTTCAAAATACGTTCCGAATCTAATGTTTCTTATCACTACCATCTCACCTAAATTCTGCAGTCATTTTCTACTGGTCTCTGCACCTACTCTTGCCCTTTCTCAGTTTCATCGTAGCTATTCTTTTCAAATATTATTCATGTTTAATAATTGCCATGAACAAGATCCTCTAATAGCATCCCCTAATATTTAGAATAAGATTTAAACTTCTTACCATGGCTTACAAACTGTATCCTCTGGCCTTTCCTTCTCTTACCAACCTCATCATCTACCATTCATCACCTGGCTTATTCTGCGCTACCTAAACTGACCTCCTTGCTTATCCTGTAATATACCAAGATCCTTCCTGCCTTTTTGGCCTTTGCACTTCCTATTTCCTTTGCCTGACACATCCTTCAGAGCTTCATGTGGCTTGCTCTCTCATCGTATCTTTCTACTCAGATATTACCTGTTCTCTCATAATACTTATTTCCTCTAGTCATTCTGTTAGATATCTGCTTGTTTCTTTATCATTTATCATTTTCTATCATCTCCATGGAAGCATAAGCTGCCTAAGGGCAGGGACTTGCTCTTTTCACCAGTGTATGCCCAGTGCCTGCAATAGCATCTAACACATAATAGATGCTTGCAAATATTTTTTTTTTTCTGAGATGGAGTTTTACTCTTGTTACCTAGGCTGGAGTACAATGACGCGATACAAAGATTTATTCGATGAATGAATATACCATTTTACTGAAATAGCTGTTTGACTCATAGGCAAATTGGTTCTCCTTTTCTCTGGCAACAAAGAATTTCCCATTACTTCTGTCTAGTACTTGACGGTATGTCTTCCAACACCCTCCTCTTCTAATGTCAGTATTTCAACACAACCAGCCACCTACCATATCACTGTCTTACACATCATATCCTATAAATTGTCAACTCCTTTTCATCCTTCCTTTGTATTTTGCCTCTTAACTGTGTGCCTCTTTCAGTATCTCCTTTCCTAATTGAAACCTTTATCATCTCTTACTACTTGATTGCCGTAACCTCCTGCTTCTCATTTTGTCTTACCTAGTACATCTTTCACATTATCATTAGACTTTAAATTATATATACTATTTATATTTGTATCTCTTGCAGTATCTATCACTTTTTGTTTTTTCGATAGTAGGCACTCAGTGAATGTTGAATGAATAGTCCTATTTCTGGAAAGTAGAATTGATGGGCCATGTGATTATTTTAATGGCTGTAATTCTTTAAAAAGAATTTATGCTTAAATAATCACTCTTTAATCCTGTTTTAGAAATGCTGTAGCAATTCTTTGTTGTCCATTGTTTTTAATGGACTTAAGTGACTATAATCACACAGTATACTATTGGGGTATTTTACAGTTGAATTTTGTTTACTGCTTTAATAGAATTCAAGTAATATCTGTGTTTCTCTATTAAAATTATTCTTTCTTTTCTCTTAAGCTAAAGTCTCCAGTGAATATTGAATTGCTGAGGAATTTGGGAAAAGACAAATCAAAGTTCTCATTCCATGGATCCCTTAGGTGCACCTTCCCAGTTTGTGGATGTGGATACACTACCAAGCTGGGGTGACTCATGTGAAGATGAATTAAATTCCTCTGATACTACAGCTGAAATATTTCAGGAAGACACTGTTCGATCACCTTTTCTTTATAATAAGGACATCAATGGAAAAGTAGTTCTTTGGTAATTATTTGATTGCATCATATCATGAGGCGATAACATTTTCTCATATTTTATTGTAACCTCTTTTTAAGCCCTAGCATTGTTGAAATATAACTTCGCATATACATATACGGCTTTACTGAGGTATAATTGACATTTAATAAACTACATATTTAAAGTATACAATGTAAGTTTTGACTTAAGGTAATACATCCACTAAGCCATCACCACAGTCAAGATAGTGAATATATCTGTCACCTCCAAAAGTTTTTTTCTGTTTCTTTGTAATTCCTCCCTCCTGCCCTTCCCTGCCTCCCCATCCCCAAGCAAGCACTGATCTTCTTGTCACTGTAGGTTAGTTTGCATTTTCTAGAGTTTTATATAAATTGAATTGTGTGCCTTTTAGTCTGTTTTCAGCAGAATAACTTAAGTTCATCTGTGTTGTTGTGTGTATTAGTAATAGTTCATTGCTCTAAAAAACTGCTTTATTGAGACACTGATATATGATATAATTCATCAATTCAAATTGCACAATCTAGTGATTTTTCATATATTTATAGAGTTGCATAACTCTCACCACAGTCAGTTTTAGAACATTTTCATCAGCCCAAAGCCCCATTAGTAGTCACTCCCTGTTTTTCCTTAATCCCTCTAGGCAACTACTAATCTACTTTTTTGCCTCTACAGATTTGCCAGTTCTGAATATTTCACATAAATAGAATGAATACAGTAAAATTTGTGTTTTTTTTATGACTTAGTGTAATGTTTTCAAGATTCATCTATATTGCAGTACAAATCAGTACTTTATTTTTTTAGGGTTGAATAATATTCTGTTGTATGGATATACCGCATTTATCAGTTCATTAGTTGATGGATATTTGGATTGATTCCACGCTCTGGCTATTATATAAATAATGCTGCTGTTTCTAAACATGATGGTTTTGTGAGTTTCATGATTATAACAATTGCATTAAAGATCTGAGATGCCAGGTAGTCAGAAATTTCCTTTCTACTATTGCTTAGCCTATGAGCTAGCAAAACCATTATGAAAAAAGTCAAGGATAAAGTGTTTTGAAATAATTAGAAACTAGATTTCTTCTTCCCCACACTTGCTTGTTCTTTATTGTTTCTTCAGGAAAGGAGATGTGGCATTACTGAACTGTACAGCCATTGTGAATACCAGCAATGAAAGTCTCACAGATAAGAATCCTGTGTCAGAAAGTATCTTCATGCTTGCAGGGCCTGTTTTGAAGGAAGATCTCCAGAAACTTAAAGGTGAGTGAATTTTCTTTGGTGTATTATTGCTTAGGAAACTTGTACTTTGATGTCCTCTACCTTGAAGAGGCATGTTTTGTGGGAAAATTATGTAGATGTAACTGTTTTTCTTTTGTTGAAACTAAATAAAAGCTGCTTTTGAAGGCTCCATCTTAATAAAATTTATTACATTTTGAAATGTGTTAAAAACTGAATCCTGAGGTTTTACTACCAGTAAAACTTCTCTGTCCCGTCCTGAATTTTAAATGACAATTATTGTAGCTAGTTAGTTTTGGTAGCATGTTCTTGGCTGGATATTTTCTTGCACAAAAGATGCAAGAAAAGCGATGTCAAATGACTATCCTCTTGAACTGAAAAACTGTTAAATTACCAACCTTGCAGCCCTTTGTTATTTGAGCCCAAATGAAATACTGTGAAATTCAATCTTCCCATTGTATAAAAAGTATGAACTATAGCAATGTTTCTTAAAAGGTAAACAGCAAAGTTAACCTGTATAAAATCTTGCTTTCTTTGCCTTCTATCATTTAACACTGACAACTAGTTTCTAACCTAATAAAAATAATAGAACTTGAACAAGAATACTTACAGTGCTGACTCTGTGAAAGAAGGGATAGAATGAGAAGAATTGCATTTTTGACCCAGAAACTGAATTTTGACTATAAGGACGATGTGGGGAAATGGTCTTAACGAAGCTGCAAAACAAGCGACCGTGAAGAACATGTAGAAACTAGAAAGGATATTAAAGACACTGCTGAGAAGTTCTTTGGGAAAAGTAACAGAGAAGCTGGTCTGGAAGAATTCCTAATGGCTTGCATGTGAATGCTTACATATACCTTAGAGCTAGACTTATGGATAATAAAGAAAATAAGAAAATTTAACACAAGTGTACAAGTAAAACCTCAATATTAAACTGGGTGTGTCTGAGCATCTCCAAACTAGGATTCATATTATAACTCTGCCCTTTACTAACTGTGTGACTTAAGACTGGTTACTTCACCTCTGAGTCTGAGTTTCTTCATCTCTAAAATGGGGATGGTAATAGTAGTTCCAACCTCAGTTCTGGACATATAGCAAAAACTTAATAAATATTTGGTGATGGAAAAAATTAATATCTTGAAGACTAAATTACATAATGGACATTAGGTGCTAAGCCCACCCTAAGTGTTCAACAAGTATTATTTCTAGTGTTAGTTATTAGGCCCCAGTTGTGTGTTTAGTGAATCAGTGCCAACCTTTAGGGCTGCATACTTACTCCTCTCCTCTCTTTACATTTTTATTAATGGCTTAATAAAAACAAGCATGGCTTACCAAATTTGGAGATGATAGAAAGCTGAGAAGACACTGGTTGGTAGACTAAAGATTTTTAAGTGACTGGAAGTATAAGCCAGAAAATGAAAAAGTTAACAGATGAATATTAAAGTCTTGCTATAAGTTGAAAATGATGGGGAAACATCATTAGTTTAACAACACTTCATGTCTCAGTAAAATGGCATCATTTTCCATGCCATTTTTCTTTCTCTTTTTCTTTCTTTTTTATTTATTTATTTATTTTTGATATAGAGTCTTGGTCTGTTGCCCAGGCTGGAATGCAGTGTTGCAATCTTGGCTCACTGCAACCTCTATCTCCCAGGTTTAAGGAATTCTCCTGCCTCAGCCTCCCATGTAGCTGGGACTACAGGCATGTGCTACCACTCCTGGCTGATTTTTGTATTTTTAGTGGAGACAGGGTTTCACCAGCTGGCCAGGCTGGTCTTGAACTCCTGACCTCAAGTGATCTGTCTGACTTGGCCTCCCAAAGTGTTGGGATTACAGGCATGAGCCACCACACCAGCCTCCTATTTCATTTTTAATTCAAGAAACCTTAGGGTTAACACTTTCCTCTTTCTTATCCCTCACATAAAGACTATCAGCATGCCCTAAATTAATCTTAAATCTGTTTCTGTCTGTCACCATTGTCTCCAGCAGCTAACATATGCAACCATCATTCCCTGCCTAGATTATAGCCATATCCTCTCTCCCAACTGGTCTTGCTACATCCACTCTTCGTTTCTTAAATCCATTGTTCACACGCAACCAGTAAGTGTAAACTCCTTCTTCTTCTTGTTCCCCTACTTCAAACCATTTAGTGGCCTCCCATTAAACTTAAAAATCTAAACTCCTTAAACTGATCCCCATGGCCTTGCAAGATCTCGGTCACTTTTCTCCAGGCTTATCCCATGCCCCCATTTCCCTTCCTTTCCATGCTTTAAACAAACTGATCTTTGCTCACTACTTTGTCATCCAAGCTCCTTTCTAGTTTTGCACTTGCCGTTGATCTTTCTCTCAGTTGTCAACCCTTACTTAAGAAAATAAGAAAATTTAACACAAGTGTACAAGTAAAACCTCAAGTGTACAAACCACAAGTGTACAAGTAAAACATCTCTTCCTCAAAGCACTGTTTCTTTTTGCTTCATAATAGATCAGACCACCCACAATCTATGCTCCCAGCCTGCAGTACTTCTCTCTTGTTGCCTTATCACAATTGTAACCTTGTAAATTGTCTTATAGTAACTGTATCCCCATTAAACTATCAACTCCATATGGACAAGAACTGTATGTGTTTTATTACTACTTTTTAAGAGTAATAAACTGGGGTACACCTAACAGAAAATTACTAACACTGTAGAAACCAGATTATTTGGAGGAATAATTTAAAGAGTTAGGGTTAACATAGAGAACAGAATATTTGGGGGAAACATGCTACTTATTCTCAAGTACTTAAAAAAGGATCATACTGAAGAGGAAAAATGATAATCATGGTGTGTTTGTAGAATCCTTGGTAAGATACATGAAACTGTACATCAGTTCAGTTAGTATCTAAGCATCTAAGAATTGATACTAAAATTAGAATAGGCAGGGTTGGCTTGTTGTACCCAGATTTCTTCCCTGAAAAAAATCAATCTTATATTCACTTTGTGAATTTAGAAATTTTATGAAACTAAACCTATGTGAGGTTTGTTTATTGTTTAAACCTATATGTGGGTGTGGGTGTATACATACATTCTTATATGTTTGTTACCAAAAAAGAATAACTGTGTGTATGCTAGTCTCAAAATAAGATAATCATGTACATATTCTGCAATTTACCTTCTTCAGCAAATGAATTCTACCTTTTAGTTTCAGAAATTACATACATCTACCACCCAGGCTATACTTAACATTTCCAGCAGATCCAAAAATGTCTGTTGCAGTAGCTGTTTTATCCAAACCAGTATCCAAAAATCCAGGACCACTCATTGCATCTTTTTGTTATGTTTATTAATTTGTCTGTGTGTGGGGGGTGTTTTTTGCTTGCTCTTTTTTTTTTTTATTATACGTTAAGTTCTGGGGAACATGCACAGAATGTGCAGGTTTGTATACATGTGCCATGGTGGTTTGCTGCATCCATTCCCACTTCATCTACATTAGGTATTTCTCCTAATGTTAGCCCTCTCCAATACCCCCACCCCCTGCTATGCCTCCCCTAACCCCGACAGCCCCGACAAGCCCCAGTGTGTGATGTTACCCTCCCTGTGTCCATATGTTCTCACTGTTCAACACCCACTTATGAGTGAGAACATACAGTGTTTAGTTTTCTGTTATTTTGTCAGTTTGCTGAGATGGAGTATCGCTCTGTCACCCAGGCTGGAGTACAGTGGCGCGATCTCAGCTCACCACAACCTCCACCTCCTGGGTTCAAACGATTCTTCTGCCTCAGCCTCCTGAGTATCTGGGATTACAGGCGTGTGCCACCATGCCAGCTAATTTTTGTGTTTAGAGATGAGGTTTCACCATGTTGGTCAGGCTAGTCTCAAACTCCCAACCTCATAATCTGCCCACCTCAGCCTCCCAAAATGCTGGAAATACAAGCATGAGCCACCGCACCCATCTGTGTGTGTGGTATTTTGTAATCCAGCACAGTCCCCTGTCTATAACACTGACTTACTGAGTGAATGAGGCCAATTATTTTCACAATATCCCTCCGTCTAGATTTATTGGATTTATTTGAGGTGCCATTTAGTTTGTATTTCCTATAAACTTGATATTATGTCTAATGAAGTCAAGTTTTGGCTAAAATATTTCACAGGTGGTGGTGTATTGTCTACGTAATATTGTATCATCATGTTAGACCTGGGCCATTGCTCATATTAAGATGGCTCTCTTAATTGGAGTGATGATAACAGTTTGATCCTTCCATTTCATTTTTTTCTTGCCACAGTCCCTCCTGGGACCCTCCGTCCTCCCTTTCCTCTCTAGACTGTTCTGTATTCCTGCTGCACAGTTATTGTTCTTGAACTTTTTTTTAACATCATCCTAGAAAATCTTTTTATCTGCTTGATGGATTGGCTCTCTCATTTTTGTGAGTAAATCTACCAGGAGATTTTAAAGAAGGACGCAGTGGGGCAAAACCACTGAGATTTTACTTCCACCTTCATACTTCATTGGTAATTTGCTCAGAAAGAGAATTCTAGTTTGGAAATCATTTTCCAGAAATTTGAAGGCACTACTCCTTTGTTTTCTACTTTGATTAGTGCTGTTGAGAAGTCTTTTGCTAGTCTTATTCCTGATTGTATGTTACTGGTTTCTTTCTGGAAAGTTGATGATCTCATCGTTGTTTCTAAAAGCTCTTAAATTTTACAGTGATGTGCCTTCATATGGTTTGGGTATTTTATGGGTTCTTTGACTCTAGAAACTCATGTCTTTCCATTCTGGGAAATTTTTTGTTTTATTTCATTAATAATTTCCTTCCTTCTGTATTCTTCATTCTCTCTGAAGGAATCCTCTTGGATGTTGTATTTTCCTGCTCAATTCTTTAGTTTTCTTCTTTTATCTCTTATTTTCCATTTCATTTTGTTTCCTATTCTGGGAGAATTCTTCAAGTTTAGTTTTAACTCTTCTATTGAACTTTTCATTTCTGCTGTCATGTTTTTCACTTGGCTATAGCAGTTATATAAGTGCCAGTTTCGATTCTTGGAATGGTCTGTTTTTATGACATTCTGATTTTGTTAAGTTTTCTTCCCTGTGTTGTCTATTTCTTGAGCATGTGCTGCATCTCTCCATTTAGTTTTTGTTTGAGGCTTTTCTTGCTTTCTGGTGACCCTTAAGTGTTAGCTGGATTTGAGATGGAAGAACTGAAAAGTTCATGGGAAATTTTGTGCACATGGGTGTATAAGTAAGTTCAGGCTGCTATAACAAAGTATCATAGGCTGAGTGGCTTATGAAGAACAGAAACTTCTGGAGACTGGAAATCCGGAGATCAGGGTGCCAGCATGGTCAGGTTCTGCTATGGCCTATCTTCCTGACTGCAGACTGCTGAGTTTTCATTGTATTTTCACATGGCAGAGGGAGGGAGCAGACTCTTTGGAGACTCTTATAAGGATTTGGATCTCATTCATAAGGGCTCTACCCTCAAGACCTTATCTAATTCTAATTCCCTTCCAAAGACTCTACCTCTTAACACCATCACATTAGGGGGTAGAGTTTAACATAGGAATTTTGGGGGAACCCAAGCATTCAGTTCATAATGGTGGACAAAGGTGGGCCTGGTGGGTCTTGAAGCAGAAGACAGAATAGGAGCCCTGTTATTTTATTGGGGAACTTTCTCCAGTTATCATAATCTATAGGTCCTTTGGTTTGGGCCTCTCAATTTTTTGCAAAGGAATTCTTCAGGGATGTAAGCCTAGATGTCTGTTTTGAAAGCCATTTAGGGGCAGAGGGCTAGACTTTCACTGTATAATATTTTAACTAAATCCCCTCTTTTCAACTGTGCCTGGGGTTCTAGAATCCAGAAACTCTCTAGTTGAGTGTCTCCAGAGAATAAACTTCCTCCCTGCTGCTATGGTGGTAAAAAAAATAAAATAAATAAAAAATCATCACCTTGCTGTGCTGGCTGGGGGAGGGATTGTTGTAGATTTGACTGTTTTTATATAGACTTTTAACGGGGCCTCCTCTTTTTAGTCCCACATCCCACTTCACAGCATGGCCTTTACACGTACTTAGGGCTCCACTTTCTGAGCCTTTTTAGTGTTCTCTAGTAATAATAACAATAATTGCTAATGCACGTATGCACTTTGCATATAATAACTCATTTAATTCTGTGAAGTACGTACTACTAGTGTCACTCTTAAATAGGAAATTGAGTTACATCAAGGCCAAGCCCCTGCCCAGAGTGTCTCAACAGGAACATGGTAACTCAGGATTTGAATCAAAGCAGTCTGTCTTATATCCCACACTGCTTTTCAGTACAAATCAGCGTACTTCATATTAGTTATCTCATTTCTGCAAGCAGTTAGGTTTCTCTGCTCTGTTGAGTCAGGCACTAGTCAGTTGACCTTCTGCCTTCCAAAATTTTGATGATGTTTATCTGCTTCATGTTCTTTCTCATTCTCTTTATCTGTCTGTGCTTATACCTATTATATTGCTTTACTGTCATTTTGGGAACAGAAGGAACAGAAATAAATGCCTGTATTCAGTCTGTATTTTTAACAGAAATTTCTCAGAGTTCTTAATACTTTCTCTGTTTCATGCTTTCATTTGTTTTTGTTTTTGTTTTCCCAATACCTCCAAATTTATATATGTTTCAATTGTTTCCAGGTTGCCGAACAGGTGAAGCAAAATTGACAAAAGGATTCAATCTAGCTGCCCGGTTCATCATTCACACAGTGGGACCTAAATATAAGAGCCGCTATCGCACAGCAGCTGAGAGTTCCCTTTATAGTTGCTACAGAAATGTACTTCAATTGGCAAAGTATGGTCTACTCATTTTCTGGACATAGCATATCATACATTGTTAAAGGCCCTAGTTTTTAAATGTGAAGGCCCCAGTTTTTAAAGATTAAAAACCTAGCAGTGGAAGTCAAATTTTAAGGAACTTAGGTGATTTAGGAGGACCCTGATGATATAATTATTTTTTCAAACTTAGCAGGATGATGGGATAGATTTGAGTGACTTGAGAATTTAACCTTTTTCCATTTTTATTCAGTTTTTATGTGTAATATATGTCCTCCAAAGAGTGCAGTTAAATTGTATGTTAATATGATTATTGAGTAGTGCAATCGAGTTAGCTATTATAGTAGCTTTGTAGAAGAGGGAGGCAAGGAGAAGTTGAGCTGCATTTTGAAATTAGTTATATATTGTGTATGTATTACAATTGTTTAAGTGCAATTTTTATGTTTTCCATTTGATTGCAGAGAGCAGTCAATGTCTTCTGTAGGCTTCTGTGTCATCAATTCTGCAAAACGTGGTTATCCTTTAGAGGATGCAACACACATAGCACTTCGTAAGTAATATTGGAGATGCTGTACATGAATTGAATCTTAAAAATTTTTTAAATTCTGGACATGGTGGCTTACACTTGTAATTCCAGCAACTTGGGAAGCTGAGGCAGGAAGATCCCTTGAGGCCAGAAGTTTAAGGCTGCAGTGAGCAATGATGGCACCTATGAATAGCCACTGTACTCCAGCCTGAGCAACATATAGTGAGACCTCATCTCAAAAAAAAAAAAAGGCAACAAAAAGGTTTTTTGTTTTTTTTTTTAATCATTAAATAGTTATGGTCAAAGAATATTAGTTGATTAAGTGATTGTGGCACTCTGGAGGGAAGTTTTTATTGGCAAGTTGCAGAGCTCTCAATTTACTTTTTCAGGTTGACATTTTTATCCATTTGAATAAAGGTTTAGAAGACTTGCCTATTTATTTTTTTAATTTAACAGAATTTGATTGAGCAAAGAACGAGTCTTGAATTTGGCAGCCCCCAAAACCAGAATAGGTTCAGCGCAGCTAGCCTCTTGAATTTGAAAGTGATGCTAAGTTAGAATGTATGGCTAATGCATTGAGAATTAAATCAGAATTTAGAATAATCTTAGTCTGCAATAAATGCCGTCAGATTTCATGATATCATATTTGTATAACACTTGGCAGTTCAGCCACTTTTACACATGCTATTTGAATGTAAAACTCTGCATTTAGGTTTTAAAAAGACTAGGCTCAATTAATATGAGCCAAATGTATATATGTGACATAAAAATATAGCACTTAGCTAAAGAGAGTCCATGATCTCACTGTATATATGCAGGTTTAGACCACATCTTAAGTTTTGTATATATTTCTGTGTGTCATATTGCATGAGACACTGACAAACAGGAGGACAGTTTGAACCATTAGTGGTGTTTCTCCTAAAGAAGAGCACGCTTTTAGCAAATATGATGTCCATCTTCAAATATCTGAAGGAGTCTCATTGTGGACTTACTCTGTGCTACATTTTTCAAGCAGAAGTTCTTTAGGGTATTATCATAAACTACAATGAGCATCTGGTGAAAGAGCACTGTGCACCCTTTCTCAAGAAAAATGTGCATAAATACAGAATTTGCATGTTATTTCAGGAAGTTTACAGATCCTCATCAGGATTGTAGATAAGAACTTCAACTGTACAAGGCAAAGTCTAAGACCAAGCTATAAGGAAGAAAATATTAGTCCCACTTGAGATAGTATTATCTGTAACAGAAAAGTATTTTTGTGAAATTCTCATCACTGGGAACATCCATGCAGAGACTACATGACCATCTGTTGCAACTATTATAGAAAACACTTCTCATTTGGGAGACAAACTATACTAAATAATGTTTAAGACCCCTTTTTATCTCTAGAATTTAAAGTTGAAGAGCTGAAAGCCTTATTTCCACAAATACCACAAAGATATTTGAATGTATAAATTGTTATTATATAGCCTGGAATTTAGGGTGAGGATCTGTTCAGTCTTAGTCTTATTAAATTATAAGCTGTTTTAAAATCCAGTATTCTGACTGCTCAAGGATTTTATAGTAAATTTGTATATTTTGTAATTAAGTTTATATACATTATATTAAACTGAGCTTGAGGGCCAGGGATCTTATCTTTCTTTCTTGAATGCTTGACATATGGTACTTGCTTAAGAAATACGTATTTTAAAACAGGACAAGTAAATTCCACTTACTTTCCTTAACAACCCAGTGTTTTAGGTAGTACGGTGTCCATTATACAAATAAAGAGGCTCAGAAATTTCTCCTGTTCTCAGGGTTATGCAGACTTGGAGCATATATCCAGACCTTCTGACTTCCAAGTCTAGTAACCTGTCTGTTATACTAGCTGATTCATTACGTTTGAGTTAGAGCTGCTTCAGTGGAAGACTGCTGAGTTATGACCTGCCTATTTTCTAAATGGTGCCTAACCAAAGCAAAGTTCCTGCCTTGATATCATTGCTCCTGACAAGGCTTTTGGCTGGTCTCTGTATTCTCTGATTTTACTTAGTCCTTGCCCTGTCATCCCATAGCCACTTTTATATATCTGTTTTTTATTAAGGTAATCCTAAGGATTATATTTTAAAGAGGCAGCATGATTTTGTAGAAAAGGCTCTGACTAGGGAGTTAAGAAAGCTAGTTTTTAGTTTTAATTCTACCCAGCCCAACTCTAGCTCTGTGGCCCCAGACAAATCACTTGATACAGTACTATAGGAGAGGTCAACTTTGAGAGTAACAGCAGATAAAGATTAATAGTGAGTATAAGGGACTTTGATGAAGCAATTTCTAGAAATTTAATTAGCAAAAAGGAAATGTACAACTCATAGTTTATAAGGCACATTTGACTTATTATGCCTTAAATCTAGTGGCAAAACTGTAGCATCTCATTCAAATACATACACGGAAGACAATGCCCTTTGTTTGGTTACTTTATCAAGCATTTGGAAAACAAATGGCTTGTACACTTTTGTAGCATATATGGGCCATGAACAAATCTAATGATATAACTCTAAGTCCTTAGTATCAAAAGCTTTTTTATTAAACTTATCAAAATTTATTTCATTTGAAGCCTAAGTAATATGTTTTTGATAGATATATTAAGACTTGTGTTTTTTTTTCTTAGTTCATGTGCAGCTTGTTCTTCACCAGAAAAAACCTAAAGAAACATCTGCATTGAAATAAATTTATCAGGTTATTTATTCATCCAACAAAAATTTGAGTGACTACTGTGTGCTGTATACAAAAGAATACAGTGGTGAGAAATAAGATGAAGATGTTTGTTCTTGTGGTGGTTCCAGATGGGGAATTATAATGTCCTAGATGTCATTCTTACAAGTTAAAGAGTATTCATTAGATATTTAAGCACAAGACATCATGATTGGTTGCAGATAATAGTGCACAGATGAAACTTTGAAAGGAACAGCGTGGCCTGGCCGTTAATACTAAAACCTTAGATTCATGACATCAGTCTTCACTGCTTTTGCAGAGTTAATTTTCTAAATGAATTCCACTGAGAAAATTCAATTTGGTTGCTATTTAGCATTGTATTTTATCTTCCAAAGGAAATAATATAATTATATTCTGGGAAGCTATTATGCATCAGCATTAAAACCTGGTGTCAAAATAAATAGGAAAGTGAAAATCTTTTTGTTTTTTGTTTGTTTGTTTGAGAGAGAGACTCATACACTGTCGCCCAGGCTGTAGTGCAGTGGGACAATCACAGCCCACTGCAGCCTCAACCTCCTGGGCTCAAGCAATCCTCTCTTAACAGTCGCCCAAGTAGCTAAGACTACAGCTGTGTGCCACCATACCTAGCTAATTTTTTTAAAAAATTTTGATAAACACAGGGTCTCACTGTGTTGCTCAAGCTAGTCTTGAATTCAGGCTCAAGTAATCCTCTTGCCCTCACTCCCCATAGTGCTGAGATTATAGCCATGAGCCCCCATACCCTGCTGAAAATCTTTTTTTGAAAGTCCATTTTTGAAAGAGTATTAAAGCAGAATAGAGAGAGAAATGAAAAATAAATTAGTTACCTGACAGGAGGAGAGTT
This sequence comes from Cheracebus regulus, assembly GCA_963574635.1. Classification (NCBI taxonomy): domain Eukaryota; kingdom Metazoa; phylum Chordata; class Mammalia; order Primates; family Pitheciidae; genus Cheracebus; species Cheracebus regulus. Next base: position 5,483 of record CAUYQU010097667.1, on the reverse strand, counting down.
AGGAGTGTTTGTTTAGTCTTTTAACAAATGGGTTTGCTCTGTTAGGTTCTTGAGATACAATGTTGAAAAAAGCAGGCAATATGTACCTGAGCCATAAATTGTTACTAGTTACTTTTGAATGATTGCATATCACATCATAAGGTGTGCTAGGCCCCAAATTAAAGTAATATTAATATAAAATATACTTGGTCTTCAAAAAGCTTAGTCTAGCTATAAAAGGTGAGAAATTCTTTAAATGAAGGGTGTACAAAAGATTCCAAGAGGGAAACAAAGAAGGTTGGGGATGGCTCTTGGCTGGGTGTTGAAAAATGAGTAGGAGCTCACCAAGAGCAGAGAATGGTGGATGAGTCATATTCTAGTCAAAAGTAACCATGCAAGCAGAGACAGGACATCATAAAAGTAAGTGGTATGTTTTGAATGCAGCAAAGTAGATTTAGCTAAAGCATAAGATGTGGGAGGAATATTTGGAAGTAGGACTAGAGAACTGACTAGGGGAAAGTGGATAGTTGGGGTTGGAGTGTAGAGAGTCATGCTAGGGTTTTTCAATCTTAACCTGTAAGCAGTGCAGAGTGATCACCAGTGTTTAGTAAGGAGGGTAACATGTGAATATAAGTCAGCCAACAGTGAGTATGTAAACTTGGGGAAAAAAGACACAGGAGAGCAGTTAGGAGCTTATTGCCAAAGTCTGTTTGAGCCTTGAGAACCTGAAAGCAGCCAAAAGAAAGGAATAAATGTTAGAAATATTAGCAATAGAATTAAAAGTCATGGGAACTATTTGAAAATGCAATATGAAGGAAGAGGTAAAGAAAGCGTCAAAGACAATTCAGGATTCTAGCCAGGATGATGGTTGGATATTCATATGTAACCAAGGTAAGTAATGGAGGTAAAAAGGAGCAGGTTTGCTGGAAAATGATGGCGGTCAGGATTTGGACCTGTTGTTGTCTTTGAGGTCTGTGTGAGTTACCTGAGCAGGTATATCCAATAGGCATCAGGGAATTTGGGTCTTTTGCTCAGAAAAAAAGAATATAAAGATTTGGGAGCCATCAGCATTTGAGGTAATACCTATCCAGCAAATTAGTGAGCTAAGGAGAATAAGTATGTCAAAAAAATAAAAAATATTAAAGGCAGAACCCTGGAGGACAACATTTTTAAAAGGTGAGGGCATGCATGTTAAGGAGTAAAGCTAGAGAGAGATCCAATGAGTTAAAAACTGAAGTAGGTCTTATTATTAGGAAATTGATAGCGAAGAATTAGAATAACATAGAAATTAAGAAAAAAATAATTGAGCTTTGTTTTGTGGAGTTTTGTCAAGGGATGAAAGGCTGGGTAAGATATCTTATACTGTAACTGAATGAATGGAAAGACACTTGTGCTAAATCATTCTGGCCAAAGAGAGGAATAGGAACAATATACTACACGAGAGAGAATTGTCTGAAGTCAGCATCTTCTCTCTCCAGACACTGTTCTTGACATTGAAAATAGAGCAGTAAATCCAATAAAGCTTCTTCTGTTATGGAGCTTTCATTCTAGTGAATGAGGAGAAGACAGGGAGGATAACAGTACGCAAATAACTTCATAAAATGTCTATCACAGTTGCTGTGGAGGGAAGCAAATCAGAGAAGGGTTTTTATACAGGTGTTACTAAGCAGAGTCCTGAATGAAGTGAGAAGTGATCCCTTACAAAAATAAACATTGAAGAGCTTGATTTTTATGTATAAGTAATTTTTTAGTTATTGAGTAATCTTTCTATTCTTTTTTTTAGGCACTGTAAGGAGATTCCTAGAGATTCATGGGGAAACCATTGAAAAAGTAGTATTTGCTGTCTCTGATCTTGAAGAGGTATTTTGCTAATTGTTACATTGTTTAAATCTTATTTCTACCTTTAAGCATTTGCTTTTGGCTTATCATTATATACTTAATGAGTTTCTAGCAGACAAATCCTAATTATGTATATATTTGACAGTGGGACTTACCATCATTCATTGAAAAAGACTATATTGGAAACTAAAAATAAGTCAAGAAGGAGCATTTTATTCATATTTTTTTATGACTAAACTGTTGTCTCTTAAGTGAAATCTTAAAAAGTAGAGTTGTTCTGCTTGGCCCCTGTGTTAGCTCTCAAAGTATCACCTGCTAAGCACTGCATGTTTGGGGAGCGTAACTGGAAAACTAACATGCCAGAAAAGCTTTGGTGTCTGGCTGACCAGGGGACAGCCTAGCCTAGTGGCTGGCGCTGTGAGATTTATATATTTTATTATATGTAGTTAGGTTTAATATATTTCCATTTAATTTCAAGCCATTCTAGAAAATAGTTTATTCTTATCTCATTACACTTTAATTTTAGAGTGCTTTGTCTAATTCAGCTTACAATATTTCCCAGTTTTGTATCACTGAGCAAGTTACTTCTCTGCTTCAATAAAATTGGAATACTAATAGTACCTATATCAGGTTTTTTGTGATAATTAAATGAGCTAATACATTCATATTAGCTATCTATTAGTGAAGTATCTATTCAAAGCATATGTAGCTACATATAAAATATATATGTACTTTTGAATTTGCTGAAAAAAGGCACATTTACTTTGTTTCATATTCTTTATTTATACATAGAGTCTTCCAGTGATCTTTTACTGAGTGTTTAGCATATATCAGGTTTAGTATATTAGGTCCTGGGAATACACCAGTGAAAAAATAATGGTTGTTTCCTCAAGGAGCCTTTATCCTTCAGTGGAGCTAGATAATTCCGATAAGTTAGGATAATTGTAATAAGTGCATTAATGGAGGTATGGGATGGATAGGACATAACTTTACCCTGGCATGAGGTTAGGAAATGCTTCCCATAGGAAGGGATATGTAAGTTGAAATAATTGTAAAAGGTACATAAAGTTTTCCAAGGGAGAGAGGCAAGTGATAACAGTCATACAAGCCTGAGCAAAAGCATAGACATGAGATATAGCATAGAATGTTTAGTGTTACTGTTGCATAACATATGAGGCTCACAGTGGCAAAAATGAAAGTTAGATAGGGGTAAGATCATTCAAGGCCTTGTGTCACAAGCTGTGAAATTTAGACTTTATTAATTATGTAATGGGAAACAGAAGAGCTTTACTCAAATGATGTCGTCTAATTTCTGTTTTAGCTGTGTGGAGGATGATTTGGAAAGAGAAAGACTAATGGCAAGAAGAGGTAACAGGTGGTGGTAGTACTCCACATGAGAAATGATCGGGCCTGAACAAGGGTACTGGTAGTGTTAAAATTTTAAATATTTAGTAAATAAATTCAACTGGAGTTGGTGGTTGATTAAATACATGCAGGAAAAAGAGTTACGCATGACTTCTAGGTTTTTGGCTTGAATTACTAGATAATGATACCACCATTGAGATAGAAATAGAAAGCAGGAAAAGTTTTGGAGATGGGATTAAGACAGATTATTTTCCGAACATGTTGAGTCTTAGAGAATCAGTGGATCATCAGAAACAGAGGCTTAGCAAACCATTGTGCTTATCAGTTTGAAGCTGAGGGGTGAAGTCTAGTTTAGAGATTTGTCCATTTTCATAGGATAGCATACAAATGAGATATGGCTCTTGCTCTCAGGGAGTTGACAGACTAATGCTGAAACAGCCAGGTAAACAAAGATCACCCTACAGTGTGGCAAATGCTCTGCTAAGGTATGCCCCACAGTACCATGGCAACTTATCATGACACCTAACCCAGATTTAGAGGAAGAGAGAATATAAGTCTTTGCCCTCAGTATACCTGGGAAAGTAATCAACATTTACTATCTTTTTCTCAAAACTTATTTGTGAATAATTTATAGAAGAATAAAGGGATAATGAAAAACAAGTTTATTAGACATTTTAGTAAGAATTTGAACATAAACCTCTTTGTATCAACTAAATACTGTTGCACAAACATAAAAGATGAAAGAATACTGTCACATATCATTTCAGTAAAATGAGATTGTCCAGATTCCTATCACAAAACAGTATGTGATTAAGTTCTTCTTGTTGAATGACTTACTGAATGAGAATACCAGATTTCCCTTTTGTCCTTAGAAATACATGGTAGCTCATGCCTGTAATCCCAGCACTTGAGGAGGCTGAAGTGGGTGGATCACCTGAGGTCAGTAGTTCAAGACCAGCCTGGCCAACATGGCAAAACCCTGTCTCCATTAAAATTTAAAAAAATAATAAAATTAGCTGGATATGGTGTCAGGAGCCTGTACTCACAGCTAGTAGGGAGGCTGAGACATGAGAATTGCTTGAACCCAGGAAGCACAGGTTGCAGTGAGTCGAGATTGTGCCACTGACTCCAGCCAGGGTGACAGAGCAAGACTGTGTCTAAAAAAAAGAAAAAAATACATCGTCAACTCACAGATTATTGAATTTGGGAGATAATCTAGAATATTGTTGTCTGAAGACTCAGAGTCTGAGACTTAACCTTATATAGTAAATCTTAGGATCATCAGAGGGCTGCTATCTATCTCGTTACATTCATCTTTGATTTATTTAATGATTCCAAAATGTTTTTTTTTTTTTCATTTAATTGTCTTCTCTTTACTATTATGGACTGCAAATGAAAAATTTGGAATTCTCAACTCTGTGCAGTAAAGTTAAAAATATACTACAGGAGAGATCCAAGATGGCCGATTAGCAACAACTCAGGAATGTAGCTCCCAGTGAAAGCGCAGAGAACGAGCGGACGCCGCACTTTCCGACAAATTTTTGTTGCCCACAGACCGGGAGATTCCCGGCAGAGGAGCCACACGGGTTGCCAGCATGACTCTTTTGGCCAGCGTGGCTGTTTTGCTGGTGCCCCAACACGGCGCTTCCCGGTGCGGAGTATACGGGATGGATGGGCTCGGCTGGTCCCATCCCCACAAGGAAAACAGCAATTGGAAGCGCTGAGGACTGAGAGTTTCACAGCAAGCACAGCAAACCAGGAAGGTCCGGCTCTGTGGGGAAGCGGCGTCCACCAAAGGAAAACTAAGAAACAGAAAAACTTCATCGCCGGGCGGAGAGAGATCCAAGATGGCCACGTAGCAGCAGCTCAGGATTGTAGCTCCCAGTGAAAGTGCAGAGAGCAAGTGGATGCCGCAATTGCAGACGAATTTTTGATGCCCACAGACTGGGAGATTCCCGGCGAAGGAGCCACATGGGTCGCCAGTGCGACTTTTTTGGCCGGCGCGGCGCTTCTCGGTGCGGAGTGTACAGGACTGGATGCCCTTTTAGTCGGGCTCGGCCGGTCCCATCCCCACAAGGAGAACAGCGATTGGAAGCGCTGAGGACTGAGAACAAGCACAGCTGAACCCGGGAAGGCCCAGCTCTGTAGGGAAGGGGCGACCCCCGAAGGAAAACTAAGAAACAGAAAAAACTTCATCACCAACAAGCCGGACGTCCACTCAGAGACCCAATCTGAAAGTCGGCAATTACAAAGATGACAGGTGGATAAATCCACAAAAATGGGAAGAAACCAGTGCAAAA